>CAIGRL010157931.1:0-12924 GCA_903798325.1 Fraxinus xanthoxyloides
CGACTCCCATGGATCCAATCTCTTTCTATTAGCACATTGTACTAGTAGGGCCATCTATCACAAAGAAAACAGTGGTCGTTCCCACAATTATGTTCAGTGGCATCACCCATTTGTCTAAAGTTGCTCCACCGTTGAAATTGGCGAGAATAACTTCCGTTGGGATCATATCGCTTTCTGTCTTTGCGAATTTTCTCATCATTCTGGATGGGATGGCAGTTATGGCTGCTTCGTCATCGATGAGTACTTTTGCCATAGGTATACCATTGACCAAGGCTTTTACGTACAATGGCCTCAAGTGCTTGGTTAACTTCATAGTTGATATCTTAAAGATGACCTTTTTAGCTGCATCTATTTCCACTTTCTGTTTATCCTCCGTTAACTTATTTTCTTGTGATGAGTCCATGTGCAATATTTCACATTAGGTTCCTGTTTCTTGGACTTCTTCCTTACTCTTTTTCAGTGCTTCTTCTTCGGTTATCCAGCCTGTAGAGGGAGATAATATTTGGGGAGGTGACGCATACTTCTCAATGCGGGGTACTCTCACATTTCTCTTAGGTGTCCCATATAACACATAGAAATCAAAAGGACGCCCAGATGGTTCGCCCAACAAATCTACCTCGCGCACACCGTCTTGATACAACTGCTTTAATAAAGTGTTGCGTGATACCCCTCATTTTTCCTCTCTGCTTCTAAGTCAATTTCCTCTTCAATGTTAGTCTGGCCATCATCCTCTTCTTCACCATATGCCTCTTGAGATACTTGGCCGCCTTCACATTCTAGCACGCATGCTTCTTCCTCATTGCCTTCCCTTTCCTCCTCCTTTTGGTTTCGTTACTTTTGAATTCGTAGGCTAATAGATAATTAATAGCCATGACAGGAGGTAGTGCATTGAACTGAATAGTGAGGGGTTTCCCTGGATCTTCTTCATATTCATCATTCCTCCCACGGTCAAACATTGATCTCCTAGAAGAACTCTCTGGCATTTCCTCCATTGACTTAACCATACTAGCATCTTTATCATCTTTAAGGACATTTTGGTTAGCCACCCCAAGCAGTTTAGGTGCCTTAGGACGTAATGGTCCATGTTGTTGTCTCATCATTCGTTCGTAATTCCATTGGAAACGCTTTTATTAGGTCCTAGTCATTTTGTTAAAGGGTACAACTCTCCCTGCATTATACTGGAATGAATACCATATATTCGGCTGGCGAGGTTGCGGCCTGAACATTCTTCAACTGTTTATTGGCCTGAACTGCCTCTCAAAAGGCGGCCTCCCACAGAACGGCATACTCTGTCCTCCACTAAGTTGGAAGCTTGGCACACTGTTAGGACGATGGTGATATCGCCACGTTCCAAATCTTTTATTTACCTCTCCTTTGCATCTAGCAAACATGATGCTTTTGTCCTTCCTAGATTCCTTTCCTTTAATACGCTCAAAGAAATTAGGACGTGATTCGGGATCTTCTTCTCCATCGTTCACCACCAACTTGAACTTTGGCAACTTATTTGTGAAACCGCTGTGACCATATTCACCCAAGTGGCTCTGGGAACTGATTTTCATCCACTGCCATCTTCTTCTTAGTTTCAAATGTTATTCGCTGTGACTCAATGGCATCCTATAATACATGATGAAAAACTAAACCATTATTAGTCATGTATGACCATGCATTGTGCCATTTACAATATTTTTTGTCCTTGATTTGTTCAGGATTTGGCAATTTATGCTTGTCGCTTAATTTAATCTGCTTATCCTTATACAATTTGTCGAATATAATGTCAACTTTGGTTACGTCAAACGAGAACGTCCTAGCCTTTTTGTTTTCATCTTTTATAGGCTCATTCTTGTCCGACGTTCAAAATTTGGCCATTATGGGACAAGCATATGCATCTCCCTTAATCAATTTGGCTGACATACTTCCGTCTGATCATAATTTTTGTCATTAACAACACGAACGTCGAAATTTAGGTCTCTATAATAAGTCCCTTTACTAGAGTTTTTCATTTGCTCCTCTTCTCTTATTAGACGTTCATATCTAACCACGTTAGCAGTCAGTTAGAAGAGATCAGGAAATTCTCTATCCTGAAACTTCTTTTTTAGTTCGAGACAAGCAACTTTGAGTGATTTTAACAAACTCTTTTTGGGGAAAATGCACAAAATATTTGCTCCTAGCTATCTTAAACCTCTGAAGGAAACTTCCTGCCCATTCATTTGGCAATTGATGTAAATTCGCCAGATCCGTCAAAGTAACTTCAAATTCAGTTTTGTAAAATTGAGCCTGGAACAATTGTTCCAGTTGTTGCCATGTTTGGACAGAGTTTGCTATCAATTAATGAACAATGAGACTGTTAATGAACTAGGGAACAATCTCATTTTGTGATAGTCAGTCATTTCACAATATTGCAGTGTGAATTGTCCTATATGCTCCAGGGTTGAAACTTCTCCCAAACCGGTAAACAATGAAAACTCTCGTACTTTGTACCCTCTCGGCCAGGGATATGCTTGATCTATCCAATCAGGATATGGCTTTGTGTAAGTAGGCCTAATAAAAGGATGCATTACAAAAGTTATTTGATCCTATACTATCTCCGTAATTTGATTCATCAACAAGGCGTTGGGATCATATGGAACTCCTATATGTTGATTTACTAGTGGAATTATTTGAGACCTAATGTTTGGTACTTGGTTTGTAGCAAACACGCCGTCATTCAAACCATTATTATCAGGGGCTGAATATTTTCGTCATCGTTAATTCGCGGGATATTCTACCTGTTAGTTTGGGCATTTTCTCTTGCATTTAGACTATCCCCAGATTTGATACTTCGTTACACTATTCATATTTGTCATTTCACTACCCACCTGGTTTGAAGTAGATGGTCTAAAGGGTGGTTCTATTCCTTGATTCGGATTTAGGATTGGGAAGTTATGTCCCTCAATCGTCCTGGCTTGAAAGTAATTCCATATACTTGGCATAACTAGTTGACAAATTTGGCCTACTAACTTGTTCATGATTTCGTTCAAAGTATTTAGTTGTTTGGCCATGTTGTCATAATGTGCATTTTCATTTTGAGTAAACATTTCCATGTTATGAACGTTTCATAAATTTATATGTTCAACGACATCTTGTGTGAGTTTACCGAGCAATGTACGCATGGTCCAATGACCCAATTCTGTCATTGACTCGTAACAACTTTGACTCTGTCCCTCTGTTCCTGGAGTACTTTGATACTCCTCATATCGTTTGATCACAGATTGGACTATTCCTTAACTTGCTGGCTCTTTATCAAAGTTTTTATGAGGCATAATACTTCACCTTTTCGTATCTTCACACACCAAACTGTCCTACTGGGCATGCCAAATTGTTTAGCTCGGAAGTCGGGTCTCGCTAACAATTAAAAGATGGTTCAGACGATTGTGTAAGGAATAGACCTCTTAAGACAAAGTCCCAACAAAGGATACTTTATTTATGAAGATTACAATTCACGAGAAGCGAAAACGTCTCCAAGGGGCGCAAGCACACAAAGCAACTGAAAGTTTTGCAAGAAAAATTAAAAGAAAACGAAATTACATATTCTATGTTCGAGAGTTGTTTGATTCAGGATCTTTCCTTCTATGTCTTCTCTTTTCTTTTATACTCTTTTGGCAAAGAACCGTTTCGAAACTGCCATTTATCTGTAATTGCCCTCTTTCTCCATAATGGATAACTTGGTTAAGAAACTACCGTCTTCAACTGCTACCATTAATCTCATTACTTAATGTTTGCCTCCAAGATTCTTAGATAGTGGAATGTGATAAAATTGCCTATTAACCATTTTAATAACCATTACTTTACTTTCGCCCAGCTATTGGGCATATCACGGGTTTGGGCGCGATAATGACAATATACTCGCCAGATCTTGGGCGACGAATTGGCTTGAGCGACGATGGGCATTCACTATATAACTCCGTCTTGGGACGTCGGCAGACTTGGGTGATGATGGGCCTATCTTGCGAATTTCCTAATTGGGCTCCCTTCTTTAGACCATTTTAATTGTTCCCTATTTTTGTATGTCAACAAATACTATCGTAACATTTTGCTTAGTTGGTAGTAAGGTGACCTATCCCATTGGCATAGGCATAACAGTAGTTTTCCTAGTTCAAGGTTGGATTGAATATGAGGCGTTGGACTTTAATATTTGTTTATTAGTCTTCTTGAAGAGGCAAGTGTTTTAGAGAGATAATTGTGGTGATGAATTGGAATGGCATTCTTCGATACTGGAGTTGAGGTTGTAATATAGTCAAAGTGATAATAGTCCCCCAAATTCAAGTACGAATATTTAAATAAGATAGTGGACTTTGAATCAAAAGTAAGGAATGATGAAGCGATGCATTGCCACCTAGGTAAAGTCCAATTACTGAGGCTCATGTACGAGTCCCATTTCTATGGTGACTTAGCGGAGGTGTAAAAGATAGGGTGAAGCATAATTGCCTCTATGTCCGAGGCCAAGCTAAAAGGTGGTACTGGATATGAAGTTAAGGGACTCGCGCCAATCATAGCGACTGTGTTCCCAAAGTGAAACGACGACGATAAATAATTATAATGATTGGACATGTGAGGCATTGGGTTAAAAAGGTTTGGACTTACAATACACAGTTTGATCAGGGCCATTCTTTTGAAAAATGGATGCACGTCTCTCCAACATCTTGGATTAATATTGATTTTGATATAATGAGTCAGAACGGAGGTGTCTTACCTATATAAATGCCAAGCATTCATTGAAACTCTTTTATACTTTTCTATTTTTGCTATCTAGAGAACTCAAGAGAATTACAGTGATGCAAATATTTCTAGCGAAGAATTTCACATATTAGGCGAGAGATTTTAAAGTTTTAGGAAGCAACCAACTTTGTTGTTGGTAGGATTATAGGTGGTAAAATATAGCAAGTCGTATGTGACCTCGACAAATATTAATGAAGACTTTCTCAAAATTCGGTAATTCTTTTGGGTTATGGATGATAGCGAACAAAAAGACTTGAGGCGGGTGAGAGAATTTGCTGCCGAGGAAGGGTTGCATTGCCATTTTTGGAGCTGTTATGATGAGGCCATTGTCCTTACATCTCTTTTTAGGAGGGTAAATAGGACCTCCAGCTTGGCATTTACTTAGATTGTCCTATCAGTTGGAGCCAAATGGTCGGGCATTTATGTTACGGCTATGCTTCGGCCTCGATGAGGTGATGTCATTTCACGTATTTTATATTATGTACCCGATCGCAAGCTACTATCAAAGGTGAAAGGCGAAAACACGGAGAAAGGTACTATGTTTGCCCTTGGAAGTCTTACGCCTCTTTAGTATAAGGGTACCCCACTTCCATGAAAAAGTAGAAGTGGAGTTCGTTTTAGTTTTGGAAAAATGGCAACAAGTCCCCGAAAATAATGTGGCGACCCTAACTATGTCGATGATCTACAACTTTTCAAGTAATTTCTGATGCCAAATTAGTTAAGGAGATCTGACATGCATTGACAATTTAACTGAGGTGTCTTCATTTATTTTGTAGAGTACCTATAAAAGTTGTTATGCCTCTTCCACTAAGGCTCCAAATCACCTCCAATCGGCAGCCAAGTAGCAAGTCAAATTAGACCCACATTCCACATCACCATCCCCGACCAAGGTGGGTCCATGCTGAGGTAATTGACCACTTGATTCAATGTATCCTGAGGGACGACCTAGCCCTCATGCAAGGATCTCGTGTCTACCACAACTTCTCTTAAAGCTACCACGAGGTATCTATGTCCACCTCTGCAATTCAAACTCCATCATTATGTAAATATCCAAGCTTGGATTTCGAGGAATATTGTGTTGTGTTCAAAGTGAACAACCAACCAACAAAAGGTAAAACCCTACACCCTAATGCATCATTTCAACAAAGAGTAATTCACCTCCACCCCTACAAAATCCATGCATGAACTTGGGGGACTATTGCTACACTTCTTCCATTTAGGCTCTAGATCACCTCACACATGGTAGCCCAGTAGCAAGTCAAATCAGGCCTACACTCCACATCACCATCCACCTGGCTGAGGTGGGATCGTACTGAGGGGATGGATCATTTCATCTGATGTGCCTTAGAGGAATGACCTCCAAGGTCGAAGTCGACGAGCCATGCCTACTGCACGAAGATATCCAAAGCGATTAGATTCTCAATTGATGAGAAGCATCTTTCGTTTCACATCTTTCAAGAAAACCCTTTGAATAAATCTTCTTATGATTAATTGAAGTGATATCTCTGCACTAGATGTCTAATGTCAAGTCTTAAGCCCACTTTTCACAAAACATTAATTGTTGCATTAAATGCTCGTCAATGGGTGGATACCTAGGATGAGACATGAGACACACTAACCACCATATGAGTCCAAGTGTCTCCTTATCCAACGGACAATATCTCACCTCAACTACTATATAGGCCCACACATTTTGCCATTTGAAGGTAATGCAACTTTACACACAAATTTTAAACTTGCACTCTCTCTCTCTCTCTCTCTCTCTCTCTCTCTCTCTCTCTCATATTTTACATATTATCAGCATATATATACTATGTGTTGCTCACATCCCTAGATATCATATACCTTATATTATGTTATCGTCGATTGACTTGACCGTCGGAGTGCTTGTGGCCGCCTCTATCACCATTGGAGAAGGCCACGAGTGACTAATGGTCTTTCCAACTCTATGTGGACGTGAGTGGGGCTGAGATCTGTTGTCCACGTCATTGATACAAAAAGCAAGGTCAACACAAGTAGTGCGCTCTAAATTCTCAAGTTGTTAAATCAATCTACAAGCTTCTAGTTTCAAAGAGGAAGTTTAGCGAGGTTATAGACATGAAAGCTCCTTTCATGATATTAGGTTTAATGGTCAACCAACATAAGTAACGTCCCCTGGGATTTCAATTTCATCTTGAGGCTTTTGATGTTGTCATCTTTGCATAATATTTTCCCAAAAGAAAGTTCCCGAAGGGCGACCATTAAGATAGGCACCCTTAAGGAGTTGCGACTACAACTTATAAGTAGAAGAAGGAGCTTGAACGCCATAGCAAGGCAGTCTCTGCCACCTCTTTGGAGAATAAGGCCCAGGCTTCGAGCACGGCTACAGAAACTTTAGTGACTTAAGAGGAGAAGCATATGAAAAAGAAGTTAATGTGAGGCACCGAGGACCAACCTAGAGTGCCCAAGTAGAACAAAGACAATCACAAGGTCCCGAACTACAAGCTCTCAAAGAAAGTGATTGATGAAGTCTAGAAGGAGTTTTAGAAGGTGCAGCAGGTTGAGGTTCGAAAGAAGGACAAAGAGGCCTTGAGAAATTCAATACGGACTTGCTCCATCGTTAAAGAAGGTTTGGGGATTCATTATGCACATATTATACGAGCCAAGGGGGCTTCTTGGAAGGAGAAAAAAATTAAGAAATCAATCAAGAAGTAAGGGTTTCAAAGTTTTGAAAAGAAGGCGGCGAATTCTTGGTGCTAACTTTTCATCATCCCCCCTCTTAGAGAGTGTTTGGTGGAGATTAAAATTAGACTTTTAGTGAATTGTGATAGAAGTTTTTGAAATGTGTAGTTGAAAAGATGTGGGACCCATGAAAGATGTGGTTAATATTGATTGTTTGACTTTGACTTAGATTAAAATTAAATTTTAATCCGGCCCAAACATGCCCTTAAAATTGAGTGATGTACTTTAATTTCGTTCTTGTATTTTTCTTCTCCCATGATGTATAAATATCTAGATGAACGATTTTAACCTAATTTTGAAACTTAATTTTAATTTAAAAAATTTAAATATATGTTTGTGATTTGTTTTTACTTTTATCCTCAATGCATTGGATTTAATTTTAACTTTGCAAAAGGTCTAGTAATTCAATCATTTAGAACTTCTAGAAAAAAAAATAATGTGCCAACAGGTCTAAAGTTAGTCGTCTTGTATCTCCTGTAGTTAGATGTTAACATTTGATATATCATCCTCATTGAATAGTTTCTTCGAACAAGTTTCTTCACTCTTATGATATTATATTGTTGGATAACTTAGGGTTATATTGTCCAACCTTTCATCTGGTGTGTTTTTTTGGCTCTAACCTTAAAAAAATGAGGTTTTGAATCCTCGACATATTTATATTGGTTAATTTGGATCCTCAAGTGACCAAAAGAACCAACTTACAAGTTTAAATCACGAGCAACTTTTACATGGCTAGCAAAATTATTAAATCATTAGACATTTTCTCAAATTCAATTGAAAGCAACGTGCAAATTTAACATCTTAATTGACAATTTTTGTTGTGTGCACACTGTGGTCTTGCAGACTGTGGACGATGTGAACAACAAACTTGAGGTACCAGGAAATGATAAACACAAACGCAAAGTCGATGGGAAACGTAACCCACCAAACACCAAGCATGCAAAGAAGGGCATATCCCTTCCTTCACCATCATGAAGATTGGTTCTTGGAACATAAGGGGTTTGAACCATCCCTTGAAACAAAATGGGGTTCGTAACTTTATGAATCAACACAACATCGATGTTATGGGCATCTTGGAAACCAAGCTGGATGAATCCAAATTGGACCGAATCATGCAGAATAAATTTGGCAAACTTTCTCAAACCCACAACTTAACTACCCATAGGGCTGGACACATCTTAGTCCTATGGAACTCTCTTAAGGTTGACTTAGAAGTTTTGGAGACTAGCCCGCAAGTCATACACGTCGCCGTTACTTGTAAGGTAACTTCACTTAAATTCCTACTTAGTTTTGTCTATGCCTTTCATATGTTATCAGTCGAAGACCATTTTGGGATAACATTATGACATTTGGATCGGATTGCTCTATGCCTTGGTTGACTATGGGAGACTTCAACAATGTTCTCCATTTTAATGAGAAAATTAATGGAGCCGATGTTACTCCATATGAAATTAAAGACTTCGCAAACTATAGCCTCAATGCTGGTCTAACTGACATGAGATCGACTGGGTGCTTCTACACAAGGACCAGCAACTCCACTTGGTGTATACTCGATAGAGCTATGGTCAACAATGTTTGGATGCATATGGGGTTCTCTTGTGCTGCAGAATTCTTATCGTCAGGCTGCCTATTTGACCATTCACCTTGTATTGTATCCATTTTTGCTTGTAATGAGAACAAGAAAAAACCGTTTAGATTCTTCAATATGTGGACTAACCAAACTTCCATGAACTTGGGTAGAATGCTTGGAAGCAATTCACTCTTTGCAAAAAGTTGCAACGCCTTAAAGGTGTACTCAAAGAGCTCAACGTCAAACAATTTGGAAACATATCTTCTGGAACCGAGGCTGCCAACAAATCCTTGAAGGAATCTCAGCTGCTTTTATATGATGGTCCTACCAACATCAATCTTCAAATTGAGGTTACTCGATTAAGGAAAGTTATTATGAACCTCTGTAAGGCAGAAAGAAGTTTTTTCTTTCAGCAAGCTAAATATACATACTTGAAGAATAGCGACAAATGCACCAAATTCTTCCACTCATTGGTGAAAATAAATACCAGAAGGAACTTCATTCTAGCTATATTAAAGGGTGGTGGTTCTTATACTTCCTCTAAAAAAGAAGTGGCGGAAGAATTTGTTCTTGCATACACGGAATTGCTTGGGAACGACTGTAGCGTTCTGCCTTTTGAAATCTAATGGCTGGGCCTATTTTGTTTGAGGAGCAGGGCACATCACTTATCTGAGACATCTCTAGAGAACAAATCAAGGAGGCACTTTACTCCATTGGTGATGAAAAATCACCAGGCCCGGATGGTTATTCATCTTATTTCTTTAAATGGTCTTGGAACACTGCCGGGGATGATTTCATACGCGCTATTGAGGAATTTTTTGCTTCGAGGTCCCTCCTAAAGCAAGTGAACCATACCGTTATTGCTTTGGTCCCTAAGACCTATCACTCTTCTTCGGTTGGCGGTTATAGACCCATTGCTTGTTGCAATGTTTTCTACATCCCGTTTAGGATCTATTCTCGAGTCTATCATTGATATGGCTCAAGGTGCTTTTGTGAACGGTAGAAGTATGATGGAGAATATTCACCTTGCTCAAGAACTTTTGAAACAATACAATTGGAAGAGGATCTCCCCTCGATGCCTTCTTAAAATTGATTTAAAGAAGACATTTGACTCGGTAAATTGGAGTTTTCTAAAGAACGTCCTCGAGGGATTGAACTTCCTTAACATATTTATTGATTGGATTATGAAATGTGTTACAACTCCATCATACTCCATTGCTCTTAATGGTGGTCTTCATGGGTTCTTTAAAGGAAAAAAAAAAAAGGGTTTTCGACAAGGCGACCCTCTTCCCCCATTTTTGTTTTATCATTTGCCTCGAATATTTTTTATGTATGTTGAAGGGTGCTACCAACAATAGTGAGTTTAATTTCCATCCCAAATGTGGCCCTTAAAGATCTCTCACTTGGCATTTGTGGATGACCTCATGCTTTTTTGCTAGAGGGGACGCTACTTCGGTTAGCATCTTGATGAATTGCTTGGCCGATTTTGGCAACATGTGGGCCTAATGATGAATGCTGACAAATCAAAGTACATTGCAGGAGTTTCTGGACATGACTTGGAGGAAATACACAACATTGCTAGCATCCCCAAGGGTAATCTCCATTTTCATTACCTAGGCATCCCTCTTGCGGCTTCCAAACTGAAAATTAGCTCTTACGATACACTCATTGATAAAATGACAGCTTATATTTCTGCTTGGTCCAAGGCATCCCTTTCATATGCGGGCAGATTGGAGCTTGTTAGGGCATTACTGCAGGGGGTTAAATGCTTTTAGCTCTCCATCTTTCCCATTCCTTCCAAGGTCTCCTCTAGAGTCAACTCTCTTTGTCGGAATTTTCTTTGGAATTCCAACAAGCCGTTAGTTGCATGGAAGAGTATTTGTCTACCGAAGATTGAAGGGGGTCTTGGCCTTAGAGATATCAAAAGCTGGAATTTTGCACTCCTTGCAAAAACACTATGGAATATTCACTGAAAAAGGGATACCATGTGGATCAAATGGATCCATCAAGTTTATCTTCACCGTCGTTGCATCTGGACATACATGGTGAGGAAAGATGAGACCCCTCTCCTCAAAAAACTGCTGGATAATAGGGACTGCATTATTAGGACAGAATGCACTACACAAGTTGTTGAAAAACTTACGAACTGGACATCCGAGGCAGATTTTGCATTGCAAAGGCATACGAATATTTCAGACCAAAAGGAGTACAGGTAATCTGGGCGAGCATTATCTAGAACGCATATGCTACTCCTAAACATATTTTCATCACATGGCTAGCTGCCACTTCAAAGCGACTGACGAAGGACAGACTGATTTTATTCATATTGACGGGAAATCCAGCTTCCGCTAACAGTTTGATGAAACTTCAGGACACCATTTTTTTGCCTGCCCATTCAGCAGTAAGGTTTGGAACATGATCCCTGCTTGGTTGGGTCTAAGACGATCCATGTCTACCCTATCAAGTGCTATGAAATGGATTAAAAAAGAAAGTAGAAGCACATCTTGGCATAGCAAAGCTAAGTGATCGCACATACTACAACCATCTACCACATTTGGATGCCAAGGACCATGAAGATTTTTAATGACCTCACACCGTATGTTGAGTGTTGTTCAACGTATCAAAACACATGTATACAAAGTCATATTTTCTTTGTATTCTAATGTTTCGATTTGTCATGAGTCCTTAACATTGAGATGATCCTCACTTTTGTTTGTACTATCTTTTGACTGTCTACATGATTTTGTCAACTGTGATTGCTTTTCCATTGTAACTTCATCGTTGAATCGCTCGGGCATGCCCATATTGCTTATATATGATGTTTGATCAATATAATTTATTTAACCGATCCGAAAAAATAAAAGTTAATTACAAACCGTCTATATATTTGTCTGGCAAGACTTGCATATTATCAGTGCCAGCCCACCCAATAAACCTTGAATATAAATATATTGCAAGACTTATTTTTAAGTATCTGGAGGATTAAGTGGGCACTAAAAACTTTAACTATACTTTATTTGAATTTTAAAATTGAAAATAAATTAACCTATTCTGAGTCATAATTCTTTGTAAAAAATAGTTTTTTTCAGTAACATCCGGGTTTACCTTAAAAATTTAACCCGAGATAATTTCACAATGAGAAAATGTGCCATACATTAAACCAGTTAATTGATTTAAAAAAACAAATGACCCCATTGAGAAAACTCGAATAAAAGATAAAAGATCTAATGTTAGCAACAACTCCTGATAACCGCAGCAAACAAATTTTCAAGCCAACTATAGCTGGTTCACTCAAACATGTAGAGGAAAATAGGATTCCACGACTAACGGGGAAATAGGCATAATGGGAAGGGAAAAATACACCGAAACATTAATTAAACCATTAAATCTTTTATTGCCAATCACAACTTAGTGGCGCCGATATGTCTTGCATGCAATGCTGCTGAACGATAAAAAATCAGCATTTTTAAGCAATAAACTAAAAATCGCAAGTACTTATTTAAGACAATAAATAGTGCATTCTCACCATTACTTTCTCCTAGAGTTAACATTTTAAGTGGTACCGGCTAGCTGCCTAGTTGTCAACAACCTCAATCAGGGTTGGCTCGTAATCAGCAGGTGCCTCGAGTCCGTGTAGGTTCATCACAGTTGCAGCGACATTTGCAAGTCCACCTTCAGGAACATCTTTGCGGAATCTCACACCAGGTGCCAGCCCAGGACCACCAATTGCAACAGGAACCTATGCAGAAGTCAAATGTAAGTATCAGCCATTGCTCGAGCATGTAGGGCTAAAAGCTTAAAAGTTACTTTTCCCAAAAGTAAGTCTTAAGGTTTGTTAGTAGAAGAAGAGAAGGAAAAAAACGAAAAAAAAAAAAAAA
>CAIGRL010157946.1:0-19749 GCA_903798325.1 Fraxinus xanthoxyloides
CCGAGGAGTCAAGTCAAATATCGTGCTGATATATCTGTTTCTGTACGATATATGCTCTCTCATAACGTCCCTTTCAGAAAAGGATCCTAAAGCCTGTGTCCTATCTCTATCCAAACTACCAAGAATTACCAGATCCGCCACTTCACTACTCCTACTTGCAATAGAACTCATGAGATCCCCAACAACACAAGTCCTACTGGGAGTCAACAACCTACCTCTATATATACATCCCCCACTTCCACGATTGAGGTATGTTTTTTCACATAACAGAGTATTTAAAATACATCTTCTCTATTCCTTCTCTGACTTAAGCATCGGAGGGGCGACGAGGCCAAACCTCGACGCCTTTGTTTCAGGTACCGAAAGACCTCGTTCGTGCTCTTTCTCAGCCGTCAAGCTCGGAAATCACCAGGTGCGATTTTTGGTAGCATCACATGTATTAATCTGAAGATGAAATCCACAGACCAATGGGATAACTGTGGCATCGCTATTGGTCTCAGCGCTCAGGAAAACCATGGAATATCAAATATTCATGGAATTCTGCAATCTTTTTGCAAGAACATATGTATGAGAATTCTGAAATGAAATCTGACGCACAGGAAGCCTTATTGGAAGATATGGAATTAAGTTTCCTTGATTTTTCTGGTTCTTGTATTTGTACACCTGAAGATCTAGTTACATTTATAGCCTGGCTCTCAAACTCAGTTGAACTAAAACTGGATGAACGCGGCATCTATACTCTTTTACAAGGATTAATGAAGTTGCTTCTTTTCAAGGAGAGGGATAGGATTCTTAAAGTTGTTATCAGGTGCATCACGACTGATATTCGCCTGCACGTAGATTATGCTGCTGCAGCAAAAGGAGCTTACTCTGGCTGCATTCTAACGAATACTTGGATTCTAGGTTCTTGACGTGTATGAAGGCATCGGGCATGTTCCTGCAATTTAAAGAATGCTCAATATGGTAGGCTCTCGAATGGATTAAGGAATTATGTTTGTTCCTGCAATCTCATATGCAAGAGAGCTGATCAGTGAATTCCATAAAAAACTGAATATACACAATAGCTTGTTCATTAAGGTCTATTTTTCCTTTTTGAAGTGAAAGTTACATACTCATGTCCTTTTTTATTTGTTCATGATACTCTGAAACTCATTTCCTACAAATGAATTGATCAAGAAGTTTGTCAACTTTCAAAACATTTCATTGATCAGAAACCATCAGTTTCACTTCCCCAAAAAGATTAAGGGGGACATTGATTGTGAAATTTTCATTATGTTAAGGCTACACTGAAGTCTTTGAGTTTGGATCCTAAGTATGAGCTGTTCCTTAATACATGGGCTACCTAATTTTATTTGGTACTTTGTTTGACCATCTGAAAGCACATTTTCCAAAACTAAATTTCAAAGACAAAGCTGCTGTTAGTCAGCAGATTCTTTATTTCCTCTTATTAAGAAGGTCCATCTCTGTAGTAGCTGGAACAGATATGAAAATGGTTCTAGGCTTGACTTGGACAATTCTTCTGATGTATCAAAGGAAAACATGAAAATGTTTAGTCATGAGAAAGTAGAATACTGATTAAAACGAAAGAATTATAAAATTTGTACGAACAATGTTTTTAAATACTATGTACTAAATATGTCATGCAGGGACGTGGTCAAACCGCAAATACTTACAAACTTTCATTATAGAAAATGGAGATGCAGATTCGCGAGGTCTAGGAAGTGAGGAAAGACAAATGATTCTGTGAACCAGTGTCTAAACTTTATTATTTAATTAAGCGTTGATAGAATCCATGTTCTTGGTCAGACAAGTTTTGCATCTTTCAATTGATGAATTGTTAATAATTTTCAAAATCATAAACAAACAAATTTGCACTGGTGACCTAACTGAGTTACATCGATTGTTTTTATTTGCTTCTCTCTTTGTCTGACAGCTTCTTGTAGTAGTTGACGTTGCAATATTTTAATGTTAAAACTAAGTTTCCCACACACAAATCCTTTTGAATTAACATGTTTGTGTCAAACAATAATTTAGAATTAGAGACATTTTGGTCATTTCAAGGTGGTTAAGCTTTATATGCATGGTTTGGCATTCATGTAATACAAGTTTTATTTTCAACAAGTTTAAGGTTGATCACGTTAATTTTAATTTATTTTTTAAGTTTTGTCGCTCTATTGTTTGAAAACAAAAAGGAAAAGTGTGAAACCATGTGGAAGTCACGATGAAGAGTGATCGAATGAGTTGGGTTAATCTAATCCAAATATTGTAGATGAACTTCACGACGTAAGATTTATTTTGGAAAGCTCACTTTTTGGTTCATTACTATGTCTACTAAAGCCAAAAATATAAGATAGTTGATGTACATACCAAAATAAAATTGACAACTAAGAAAAATACAAACTGTGTTATATTATCAATTTCTCAAATAAAAAATTTACATCAAATATGGAAGATCTAACAAGCATTGGATCTATTGATAGGAAAACTAGAAAGATGATCCATTCACTTCAAAGAATTAGAAAAAGAAAAATGACAAAAAAAAGGACTAGAAATGAGGTTATTCTCTACATTTTTTCTGTCAAATTTTCTTCTTCTTTTCTTATGGACACCTTGAGTTCCTTCCAGGCCCTCCATAATAAAAATAATTTCCCCAAACATTATTTTTTCCAGCTTTTATATCATAACAATTTGCATGATCAGCTAATAAATGAAGATTAGAAAGTGGTATCAAACTATTATCCCAATCAACAACTTGCAAATTTCTGAAATAAGACGCTTTGCCAAATCCTTCATCTGCAAAATGGCCACTGCCCATTTGTGTTGATGTGTGAAATCCCATGGATTTAGTGTTCACTATTTCTCCTCCAAATTGTATCATGCTTGCGTGGCTTTGTAAATGACTGAACAAGAATGAAGGCCAGTATCCCACAAGAAGTCCTGAACCAAATTCTAGCCACCAGTGTCCATGCTTGGGGTCCTGTAAAGAACACAGTTGATGAATGAGCCTCAGTTAAGTAAATGTTGGGCGTGTTTTAAAATGTTAATTTGTCTTGTACTACAAATGGATAAGATGAGAATTGAAAATANCCAATCTACAACTTGCAAATTTCTGAAATAAGACGCTTTGCCAAATCCTTCATCTGCAAAATGGCCACTGCCCATTTGTGTTGATGTGTGAAAACCCATGGATTTAGTGTTCACTATTTCTCCTCCAAATTGTATCATGCTTGCGTGGCTTTGTAAATGACTGAACAAGAATGAAGGCCAGTATCCCACAAGAAGTCCTGAACCAAATTCTAGCCACCAGTGTCCATGCTTGGGGTCCTGTAAAGAACACAGTTGATGAATGAGCCTCAGTTAAGTAAATGTTGGGCGTGTTTTAAAATGTTAATTTGTCTTGTACTACAAATGGATAAGATGAGAATTGAAAATATCGTCTATGATAACGTAAGAGAGATAGATTGATTGGTTGAATGAGTTCTAATATGTAATGTCAAGCAGTCTTACTTTTTCAGCCAACAAACACATTGTTGGAACTGGGTTGGAACGGTAAGTAGCTATGGATTCAAGGGTTCTTGCTACAGCCATATGTGAGGGAAAGATCCAACATACCAACATTGAAAAGATCATATTCTTATGTAGTGGAGATACTCTAAACATAGATGTAAAGAGACCTTGTTCATAAGAGCGATACAATCTCAATAGAACATGTTAGAAGAGGGAGGGTAAACCAAAACTAACATGGTATGTTGTTGTCATTAAGGATCTAATTGTTTTGGATCTATCAGTACACGTAACAATGACCTGTGAGGGGCAAAAAACATTGATGTAACCAATCTTACATTATTTGGTTAGGGTCACGGTGTGAGAATTCCCTTCATCTTTTTATTTAAGATAGTGCCATAGCTCAAGGAAATTGCGTGAGTCAATATGAAATCAAGAAATGGTAATGCAAAGTTGGAGCCAAAAGATTTTTACGGTCAATTAGCAGCTAATACTTAACCAGGATAGAGAGAGAACTGGATACTTTGCACGCCCTTAGGCAAACAGGAGAATCTTACAATTTTATATTAAGAAACAGCGGTCAATCTACAAAAATGTCACTTTCTATGCATTAATTTTGTCCTTGTTGATTAAAAATTTAGTTTAACTAATGGAGAAATCTAAGCATTCTGAATCTGAAAGTTGACATTTTTGGAGGATGCAACCAGGAAAAATCCAAATTTACCTAATTAGCTGAAAACCTGGTTTTTGATTTTGTCAAATGTTGTTTGGATTGGTTAGCATAGTATAATATACCTAAAACCACCTAAGGCCGTACCTTCCAGATCATTATGCCAATATCGAACTGTCTGCTATTGTAAGACGACCTTGGAGAGATTGCTGCGCCAATAGCAATTTTGTTGTTGATTTGGATGAAGCCAGAGCATAATAAGTTGTAGCATCCTGTTGCTTGGTATGCATCTGTCTGTGTTCAGCGACGGATCAGTATTTTGGTTTCCAACTTTGAATATCGTATAAAAACCTCGCATGTGTGTGTGAATACGAAAAGAACATCACGACACTCACCGTCCAATAAGTGAAGAACCTAGGATAATTGTCTCCATATAACTCTGGGCTGACCTGTAAATAGAGATTACAGTTTCGTATTAATATATATCAATGGTAAATAAACAAAAAAGGGATTTCTGGACTCAAGTACTTCATTTGAAAGGGAAACCCACTTCTCTGCGTAGTAAATTAGCAGAGTAAATATACGTACCTGCCAACCAGCTTCAATGGTATTAAGATCATTGCCAAATGTGCCGGAAATAACCCATAGCTGTGAGAGACTGAATTCATATTGGTCTGTTACTTGGGGCGTCCACACATTTATGCTGGCCTTTGCTCCATAATACTGATCTCCATTAACGAAGGCAACTGCGTGCTGAACTCACAAAGATTATCATTGTAGAGAACACTGAGTTAGATATTCATTTATATCAACTAAATAAGAACAATCTATCACTTAATTGCTTGGGAATTTCATCTTATCGTTTCATATAATCAGTGTCTTGTAGAATGGTAGCTTATTCATTTTTCTACATTCTGATTTTGTCTTGCATAGAACAACAAATTAAGCCGTTTCGGATAAATTTAGGTTCGGCTACACAAATATAATTCAGTTTGTTTTGTAGCCAAGAACATGGGAAATGAAACTAGCCTTCTGGATTATTAGTTGCTTCTTTGATAACAAATATCTGGCAAAACAATATGGCAACCCTAAATCATAACACACGAAAAGATTGATCCTCAACTTTGGAACACTAAAAGCAAAGACTCAATTATTCCTCGTTCCCCTACCCCATTCGCAGTCGATTAGTAGGTAGAGTTGTAAACTTAGAGGGCGCCTGCCCATGTACGATTGGACAGATTCAAATCCTAGTAATCAATACATCTTGCTAATTAAAGAAAATGTAGATGCTAACATTCTCATTGATCTTGATTTTCACATACTAACCTCATGATCACTGCTCATGGTGTCTCGCCGGACCCCTGTTCTGATCCTTCTTCGTCCGAATCCGCGAATTGAATTAGCCCTTAGAACATCTTTCTCCGTTGTTCTCCTGATAGGAATAGTACCTTCAGGACATGTTTCGCCAGAATATTCTGTCCATAGCTGAAATCCCGTTGAATTCATTGAATCATGTCCCTTAGGTCTCTCTGGCGGCTCCTACATTTGTATGAAGAGCTTCATTTTCTCAATAAAAAACAGATAGTCCAAAAAAATACAATACATTCCATTGGAAAATAATTCCAATTTTCGTATGTGTATTAAACGGGAGAGCTAAAACTTTAAAAATTGTACTTTCGATTCCTTCTAATCCGGCACACAAAAATATACCAAGAGGGAAAGATATATCTTACCAATGGCTTCTGGCCTTTGAGTAGAGGGTGATCAAAAGCTGGTTGAAGATGAGATAGAACACAATCAATCAAATCACCATCTGGGCTCTGTAAAAATGAGGGGAAAAAAAACATCAAACCTTGTACTCATGAGTACATTAGCAAACAGAAAAAGCTGATAAAATGTACCTGAATTATCTTGACTGCAGGCTTGTTTATCTTCTTGAGATAATTTCTTATTCTATTCAACTTTTGCAGTTCAAGGCGCGGTCGGAGAGTCTGATTGCTGCTACTAGAATCCGACAAGAGAGGATTCGACAAGACAGGAGTACATACGAAAGCAACAAAAATGAAAAGGATTGGGATTGTTGTGTAAGATTTGAAAGAAGAAGAAGCCATTTTTGTTGTTTTTTCTTGATTCAACATGGTTGTGTTTGTATGTATTTGTGTTGTCTTGTTGTAATTCAATCCCATGTTTCATTCGAAAATTTTGTCCATGGAAAGAAAAAAATCCATACAAAATAACATAACCATTCAAAGGAAAAGTTAAAGGAGTTCAGACTTTCACCATTATCAAAACTTTTTTATTGACCCCATTTGACAGATAAAAACAAAGAGTTAAAGTACGATGATTTTGCCCAACTAGTTTCACAAATGTAGCAAAACTCAAATTTTCTCTCTCTCTATATTATAGATTAAAGGCTATTAATTTGAGTTCTGACTTATAGAAACTTGAGACTGGAGTTATTAAAATAGGAACCATGCTATGTGTACAGACAAATTTGCCCGATGGAGTTACAAATTGTCATATAACAACATTTCACTGGACTTCTGCCACAAAACAAATTTAAAACATCCAATCAGGGGCTGTCATCTCGGCCCCTGTACAGCAAAGTCCTGTGTACAAGGGGCTTATACCTTAAAATATGATCTTAAAGAAGTAGTGGTGTGCTCCGAAGGCTTTTATCGTTTTAAGGTAGCATTCAAACAGGCAGAATGGTACTTTAAACTGGACACCGAACAAGAAAAGGAAGTCAAAATTTACTAGTAGCATTATTCTTATAACAAACATAAACTTACGTTTCTCTTCAACGTGTCCTTCCCGTTCATATCAATTGGATTTTTCTTATCGAAGTCTCAACATGCAAAAAGTTCGAAATATAAGTGATGGGGCAATTCTGATGCAGAATTTGTTTTACGTCATATTGAATTACCCTTGTCTTAAAACTTATTTTTTCTTTATGTCAGATGAAGTTTTTAGGCCTCTACCTAGGTATCGATGACAAGTTTGAATTATTTCCTACCCTTATATTAATAATTAAATGAAGAATAGTAAAAGGACGTTAGGACTTATCTCCATAGCAACGTTATGAGAACAAAGAGAGTATGAGAGCGAAGATAAATTTAGGAAAAAAAAAAAAATACTGGAGTTACAATCTCCAGTACCAAAAATAAAACTTATTTTTTTTTTGAAGATAAAATAAATTTAATTGATTATTGACATTTTTACCTTTATTTTGAATCAACGTCCCAATCATTATTTATAAGATTGGTATTTCAAAGACAACAATTATTGTCAAGACAAAATTACAATATTAATGAATGGAAGATTTACATTTTATGTCAGAGCTAGATATTAGTTAATGATGGTGTTTCCTCATTACAAGATTTTAAAGATAGCTGATTTATTGTCCCCACTTTGGACCTGAATTAATTATGAGTAATTTAATTGATTATCAACGGTCAATAACACAATAATTCATAATAATCACCTGTCTACGTGACATTAGTCCCAGTGTCACATGGGCTAATGATAATCAACATACGAATATCATTATTTTCAATTTTGACCTTGTTCGCTACACATTAAAATTTTCGTTTTTATTTTTACTCATTTTCAACCACACATTCTTTAATAAAATAATATCTTCCATCAGATGAATAATTTTTCTTTATTTTTCAACCATACATTTTCCATCAATCTACTATTCCAAAATACATTCTTTCAAAATAATGTGGCTCAAACACACCCTTACACGCCTTCTTGCTTTGGTCATTGCAAATATCGATAGAGTAATGTTATTTATTAGTAGCCAACATTACTCGTAACGATAGAATGATATTAATATCCGAATTTTCGATGATAGTCAATACTTTATGAAAAACTTCGTTGTTAGTCTCAAATTATAATATTTACACAGTAATATCGTGTATGACATTTGCAAGAAAGTAACTTTCTCTTCAACATTTTATTATGTTTGAATAACTAATTTTCACGGAAACTATAATAAAAGGATGATCGATAATCGATTTCTACTTCCAAGTGTTTTAATCAATAATAACTTTTTTTATAATTATTCGTAAAGTCTCAAATTGCAAGAATTTAACATAGGGCAAGCACGTGATAGGAACAAAAATAAAGAGAGAGCAAATTTTACATGGATATTAATAATATATATCCGGCTTTTATTCAGCGAACATGTTTCTTATCGTCATAACAGAATTAAATGACATGACATCCTTTCTCCGTCATTCATAACATATAATCATAATCAATCCCATCAGTCATTTATTATATCCCCAGCCTCACCAAACTCCAGCCCCCACCAAACAAACAAGATAAAAAGAAGCCCATAAATTTCAAAAATTTACTCATTTCAATACCTTGTAAGCCATTTAGCATGTGGTTTAGCACTAAGGGCATGGGCCTTAAAAAACAGAGACCATCTTTATGGGATTGTGGAGCAATGGTGCCTCCCACTTCTTTAAGGATGTACACTTTTTCTTAACAACATTAATTTACTCTTCTCTTCTTTTCACAAAAAGCCACTAAATATTGTTACCCCCCCACCCCCCCACCACCTCTATTCATCTGCTAAAGAGGAATTGGAACTGTCAAGGAATATTGGCCCCATATATAAGTTGTCACACTCTCTTATAAGAAGAATGCTTTTAACTTTTTAAGTTCTTCAAGTGGAATCAATCGCCTTTTGTAAAGTTGAGAAGAATAGATTCCCACATCCATAAACCCTAGAAAATATTAATTAAATGTATTTTTTTATTCAAATTTATTTAATTAAGATTATTGGCAAGGAGAACATCTTCTTAAAATTTGTGTTAGTAATAGAAAATTAATGTCATGGAAGGCATGTGTGATCAGTTAAAGTGTGGGATTTTATGATTTTTTTTTTTCCTTTCTCCATTACCTTCTGATAAAGTGAAAAAGGCTGCCAGCAATTATCGATTCTTGATGTTTGAATTTGAATTTAAGAAAATACAAGAATTATTTTTTGTCTAACTTTGAATACTTTAAACTTTTAAATAAATTAATCTAACATACCATATCATATGAGAAACACGTATTGAGTTGAAGTCTCGTCGCAATTCAACTATAAAAATTTATCGAGAATTCAACAAGGGTTCATATTAATAGATGAAAATCAATGTCAATGATTATTCTGTTTTTTTTTTTTTTACATAAATTATTTCCTTAAAGAAAAAAAATATGTAAATAGTTACTCAAAATCCAATTATCGATTTTGATCATAATATATGCAATATGTCCGATTTCCACATGAGAATTTTTAAATGTAGTGATTCCATAGAAACATTTAAACACCTCAAAATAGAAAAGTTGGAAGTCAAATTATTGACAATGTTATAATTACGGGACCAAATCGTCCAGTTCAACTAGAAAAATCACGATAAAATTCGTTTCAACTTTAATCCTTGAGTTTTTACATTTTAGACGGATAACTAAATTAATTTTTAAATATTGATGATTGGAGGACGATGGAATTGACATAATAAAATAATATTTTCCATCACATCAATATTTTTTCCATTTTTTAACCACACATTTTTCATCAATCTACTATTCCAGAATACATTCTTCCAAAATAATGTGGCAGAAACACACCCTTAGTATTAATTATAGATAGTGAATTATGCATGTTGCTTTGAATTTCAAGTCTAGCACATATTCTAGGTGGTGATGCTGCAATCAATGAACGGTCGAAAACACATATTCTTGCACATTGTATATAGCATTATCACTGGGAAATGCATGAACGGTATAAATTATTTTGTAACTTGTGGATAAGGATTCCATATTTTATTTTCATTTTCATGCAAGTGGGAATTCGTGTTCTATTCTCATATTTATATTCTTTGCCTCCACCAGTGTTAAAAAGATACACATATATTCTTTTGATTTTGTATGATTTTTTTTTTTTTTAAGTTGCAACAATTTAATTTTATTCATGAACATCGATCGCAATAATATTTACTTTATAGTTTGCAATATTGTGGTGTACCATAAGTCCGTACGTAATTTGATTTTTGTTGAGATTTCCATTCGAGTTTTGCTGGTTGTGTATCTTGCTGTATCATTCGTTCGATTACATTTGTTAAAAGAAATATTCAAAAAGGAGGCTTCACCGATCGACTCTATAAGGTTGGCAAAACATATAAATGTGATTCGAACACAAATCATTAACTATCACTTAAGTATTTTGGTTTGTCAATCTATGTACAAAAATAAGTGGTTAAAAATATTTCACCAACATAGAAAAATAAGTTAAAACATTTAACTGAATCATTGGTTGTAAATTTTCCAAAAAGTTAATAATAAGTACTTAACAAGGGGTTGTTGTGTAGAAGCTCTCTTCCCACGCTCCATGTTCAAATCACTTAAACAAGATGGGGATGTAACAATTATGAGCCATGATGGGTAAAACTACTGGAAATACAAGCATGCGCAAATATGTATGGAAAAAGTGGGTTCTTTTGCTGGCATAAGTACCCCAACCCACAAGTGCCTGCACCAAAGACCCTACACCTTGTCTTCTACTTTTGAGGACTGAAAAACTAGTGACATAATAATAAATATATTAATATATAAACGCGCCCTATGGATATTTAGAGTCCGCTTGGTACCGATTAAAATCTAATTAAAATTGAAAATATAGTCGTTATTGGGTCCCAATCGTCTAATAAAAGTCAACAATAACGGTTAATTTTTCATTGATAATCCGATTTTAATCTATCTCAAACAGGCTCTTAATAGAGTCCTAGAATTTATAATTTTGTTTACACGCATGCACACACGTGTATATAGACATGGTGAGTAAAATCTTAATGGAGTCACAAACTTATAACTTTGTTAGCACACGATGCGACACACACACACACACACACACATAGTTTCGTTCAACAAATTTTAACGAAGTTGTGCAACTCCTAACTTCGTTTCATATTGGTCATTATATTTTTGTTCCAGGTTAATCACCCAACTTATATATTTATTTGAATTTGACAATTTTTTATATTTTTTTTATATATTTTCAAAACCCGAAAAAACTTGTTGGATGCGAGTTCTTTTGATAGGGTTACGAGTTCCGACAATTAGTTTCGTGATGGATAGAATGTTCAAATAAAAACAAAAATATAAGGTGTGTAATGAAGATTTATTTAAATGGAATGACCAACATGAAATAAACACCAAAGTTGGTTGAATTTTCACACGCGCGCAAACTACCTTTAATCTTTAAAGAAGAAAATAAGCAGAAAATAACGTTTCCTTTATAGAAGCTTGGAGTTAAAGGAACTTATGAGATGACTTCTGACCAAGGAAACTTATGTTGTTCGTTTGAATTTAGAGAAAGTTAAGAAACTTGGATTTGAGTGTTTGGTAAAAGGAGTTTCACTTTGAACACACATTACATAGGCTGGTGGAACAAAATTCTTATACACGAAAGATCGATTGCAAATATTGGATGATTTGTAGTATATAATACTTTAAATAATGCAATGCAAAAGGAAAGTAGTACTAGAGCATGAACGAACTCAAATAAAATCTGAACAATTCTTCAATGACCATGCTTTGTGTACATAATTTTTGTAAATATATAGGGGTGTCCTTTTCATGTGAGGGAAAGGACACCCCTGTGTACAAATTTTTATGTACTCTAAGAATAATTCATTCTTGAATTACTTGTTATTAGTAAATAGATTTGGGAGAAACTATGAGACATCAATGTCATAAAATTCGTTTGACATGACTTTTGAAAAGTCAAAATGAGCTTTTAATATCCAAAAGTTACTTTGAACTTGTTTGAATAATTTTTATAAAAACGTTTTTCTATCTAAAAGAGCTTTTAATGGAAACTGATCAAATGCGACTTCTTCTAAAACAATTTTCGGAATATGAAGTTTTTTAAAAAGTAGTTTTCAAACAAAAGTTAGAGTCCGTTTGATTGCAAAGATGGAATTTGAATGGAAAGAAAATGAATTACAGGAAATTGAATTGCTTAGAATTTGTTTTACTGAGAATTGTAATTAATTGTGTTTGATTGGTATAATTTTCCACCTGAAAAATGTTGAAAGGTTGGTATCCGTTTGACTTTATTTTCCATGAAAATTGTCCATTAAAGTGATATTTTTTTACCATTGGGTCTAAAATTTGTTCTAATTGCCAAAAAAAATTATAATATCGAGTACTATTCATTTGACTTTGTTTTCCATGAAAATTGTCAATAAAAGTGATAAATTTTTTTTTTACCATTGTATCTAAATTTTTTTCCAATTGCAAAATAAAAAAAATAAAAAAAAATTGGAAAACCATTTTCCCACCTGATTTCCAAGAATAACAAGAAGATGTGACGGTGTGATCTCAAGTGAGAAAAACATTTGCTTAGAAAAAAAACCTATAAAACAAAGGAAAAGTGGGAAAATGAAATTATTTTTCATAGAATTGGCTCTCTATCAAACACCCTCTTAATGTAACTTATTCCAAAAGTTTTTCTATATGAAGTAAAAGTAAAAGTCAATGTCAAACGGGTCTATTGCTTGGACTCATAATATACAAATGGAACTTGTAAATATGTATAATTTACACAATATTCTTTGGGATAACCCAGGAGAGCTTAGTGTTAGGTATCTACACTTGCGCCGTTGCGCGGGACGGAAAGGTCACTACTAATGGGTGAGAATTATTTAGAACAACTTTAGGCCACAAATGACCCCAAAAGTAAAGTGCTAAAAGTCTTGGACGCGTTGTTCTATTGCTTTATTTACCCAAATTCAACATATGCCAAAATGAAGACAATCATTTCAAATTGAAAATTGAATTTGGATTATGAAGGTGGATTCATAACCTTGATTGAAACAATCAATCTCAAAACCTCGAGTCTCAAATGTGTGTGTATAGTTAGTTAGTTTTAATTGAAGTAAATAGGTAGATATCATTACACGTGGGCTCGACAATCTGCTGATTCTAAGATAATTTGACAACTACTTCGCAACAACCTTTCAATTTCTAGAAGACGAGATTATAATATCGAGTTATACTCAATAAATTTAATTCATTGTCGTAACCTCTTTGGGCTTATTTTTCGGGCCATATATCTCAATTATCAGGAAAGTTCATGGTAGTATTTCGAAAAAGTCGATACCAGTTATGCTACGAAGATTTGGAAACGAAAAAAAAAATCGTTGAATGGTGTACTTAAAATAGCTAGTCAAAGATGGTGACTTAAATTGGTATAATAATCTTACTTCTTTTCCACCAACTCCAACATCAATTTAAATAAAATTTAATTTAAGGATTAATATATGTGTACATCTAAAATTGGTATAATAATCTTACTTCTTTTCCACCAACTCCAACATCAATTTAAATAAAATTTAATTTAAGGATTAATATATGTGTACATAGATGTACACATAGAGGTTCACATGATGTGAGTGGAGTGTGTCTCACGATACTGTACCATGGACCTCATCCCACTCATATGTACATTTATGTACACATAGCATGACTCTTAATTTAATGTTAACTATGACTTGTCTCAATTGAAAAATCAAATATAAGAATATGATAAATTTTCGCGTCATCACAAATTATATGTTGTAATTTTAATTGATTTTGTGATTTGGGAATTTGAGTTTATTAGTCAAAACTCTATCTTTTAGTTCTTGGATCTGATAGTCTTCTTAATTATTTATTTAATTATTTTTATTTTTTGCAAACCCCCGTTTGATTCATCGTTGATCGTCAATTCTCTATCATCTAATTTCATCAATTAGAAACCAATTCAAGATTGATCAACTTTATGTCATTCTCAATCGAACTTATTATCTTGTTTTAACATCAATATACATTTTCGTAAATTTGTTATTTTACGGAACATGCACAAATTTTGCTTAAAGCATGATCAAAATAATTATTACTCGACTAGGATCTAGTTTCTCGACTTGATCAAATAAAAATAAAAACAATAAAAAATGAATAAAATCCTCTAAAAATCAAGAAAAATAACAGCAAGTGGTTCTTGTGTTCAATCAAGATCGATTATGCTACACTATTTATCTATTTATTTTTTAAAAAGATCGACCACAATAGGAAACGTTAAATCAGACTCTAGTGCTAATTCTGTCAATTTTCCATTTACCATGTGACAAGGCTAGCCCAACACTATAATAAGACCATTGATTCCTCCTAGCCTTTTTCCCGCCACTTTTCTTCTCTTATTTCCCCCTCTTTTCTGCCAAATTCATTTCTCGCGAGTGAGTGCGAATTGCTGCAAATGATGAACTCTCGAGATATAGTGCTGGTTTCAACTGCCACGATTTTTGGTGCTGAGGCCTCTGCAATCGCATTTCGCCGATTTTTCCACTCCAATTGCCCCAACAAGCACTTCTCTGCAAACGGCGTCGTTGACAGGGGAAACCCTCTCCTCAGAACCCATATGATCCCACCAAACGAAAAGGGTCAGTCAATTAATATACAGTAATTATATTTTTCAGTCTTTGTTGTACTTTCTGCTTTGGATCAACACAAATAGTGATAATAATAATGAATTCCAGTCTATGTCTGTATGATGTGATGAAGGTTAAAGAACTATTAGTAAAGCAAGCTACAAGTAATTATATTTTCCTGTCTTTGTTGACTTGCTAAAGTTGTTTTGCTATTATTGCTTCAGATGGAATATATTGAAGTGCAATGCAAAAGAATTATATTCATTTCCTGTCAAAATGCATATATTTGTCATGGGGTGATTATTTTATGGCTATTGCATTTCTATCTGCTGAACGATCCAAGGATCCTAACAGGCAGGTAAGGAAAATTATCTTAAATGTAAGTGCATTCATGTATTTTAGACAGAGGTAACTTGTGAATACCTTTACGTTGTTTGGCATGCGAGAGTTCACGTGTAGAGAAGCACAAATTGACCATCTACAGTAATGTTGAAGTATTTACAACCTTAATGTCACAAATTTCACGCATGACAGTGGAAGACTTGTTTTATTTCGCTGATGCACTTCAGCACTATTAGGTTTTGGTAGAGTTGTTTCGGTGGGTGGCAGCAATTTTGAAGATAGAGTTGTTTAAGGGCACGACAAAATGCAAGAGAAGAACTTTGTTGGAAGTAGGAGATAACTTGCAACGGAGAAGTCACGTCATGGCACACCATAGTCATAGTATGGCTGGATAAATCCCAGTTGTTAGCTTGTTCTTCTGTGAACGGACAGTCCCAAGTCAATTGGAATAAAGTGCTTAATGCCTGCTCTATGGTAGAACTGGAGCATCAGGGTGTGACACATATGTATCAACCATGTTAGATGACATGTCTTTTTTCTTAATTTTTAATACGGATACGGCGATGACACGGCATGGGCATGGCTAACCCTTTTCAATTCAATTGAAACAAAAGGAAAAATATAACCTGAAAATGGAATTGTGAATCCTAAGCACAACAAATAGGAGATTCTAGAGTGAAACAAGTATGTCTAATGGTTGAGTCTATTGAAGAGATTAGGTTATGTTTGGTCCATTGTTGGACTTATGGAATATTAGAAGACAGTGGCACGGTGAACAAGAGATGAGTTGGAACGAAAACCTAATAATGTATTATACTAAAGACATGCTTCAGAATATGAAACTAAAGAACGCTTTAGGATTCTTACAGTATCAATAGAGAATTGACCATCCTCCACTTCCGGGGGTGAGCTTTCACCTTGTCCTGCTTTGCGGTGTTTTTCGGTCGATTTCAGTCCTTTTGTCGACCTAAGTTGGGAAAGCAGATTCTGATGTCGGCAATTTTTATTCTTGGTTTTGTATATTCAAATTTCCCAACGTTATCTTTTTGTGAATTAAATCTATTTTTTGCTTTACTTTTTCTCTATTTCGGGTTGCCTTACAGGTTGGAGCTTGTTTGGTGAGTCAAAAGGGCATCATTCTTGGTAAGCTTGCTTGCTGATGCAGCTAATTTACAT
The DNA here is from genome assembly GCA_903798325.1 of Fraxinus xanthoxyloides. Lineage (NCBI taxonomy): Eukaryota > Viridiplantae > Streptophyta > Magnoliopsida > Lamiales > Oleaceae > Fraxinus > Fraxinus xanthoxyloides. The sequence goes on from CAIGRL010157946.1 coordinate 16,165, forward strand.
TTGAGGGATGTTTACTATTCAAAATTAAATTGATTTCAGATAAATTTCATTTTGCATACCCAATTCCATGCTGGCAAGCAAGTGTTGTGACTTGGCTTTTGGCAATTTTGACTGTTCAGTTATGAAAGCTTAATGGATGTGGCATGAACTTCTATTGCTGCTGTCATCTAGTGTCCGTTAATCTTGAATCCAGGTTCTTCACTGAGTGCGGCATTGATGTCATATTTCACGTAGGTTTCTGTATTTGAGCAATTACATCCTGCACAATCATTGCAAATTTATTGGGAACCAAAACTTTTAGCATGAATTATTCCATCAAATTTCACTTGGTAATTTCTAGGAATCTTGTCTAGAGCAACTTCAGCCTGGTCCTGTCTGGCCCTTCCCCTTTCTGAGCCATCAGATCCATTAGGCACCAAACCATTTTTCAGTGCTTTATTGGTTAAAGCATTAGAATGTGAGCCTTCCACAATTTACCTGCAAATTATAAGTATTATTTAATCTACAAGTGTATGATTCGCTGTATCTCAAAGAATCTTCTTCAAGCTTATTTTGCAGTAGCAATTTTCAAAAGCACGGATGGTGCTTGGTAATATGTGTTACATAGACATTAACATATGAACTCAGGCAAGTACTTTTTGCATGTGATTGATTGTGGATAGGAACTTCATTATTTTTTGCTTGTTCCACCATCACCCAAGCTTATAATGACCAAAAAACTGTTACGAACCCAGAAATTCCTTATGTTTCTCAATCTACGAATGGCATTGGAAAGGAATCTTCCCTCAGCTTAATAAACATGTATGACAATTTGAATAAAAATAAAAATACTGTGACTACGCATATGCTTGCTCTGTGATTATTGAGAACCCAAAAATAAAAATATGATGATAATAAAGAAATCTCAATAAGTTAATAAAATTTTGCTGTATTGGTGCCATTGTCTTATCCAGGCATCGGCTACAATGGGTTCCCATGTGGTTGTTTAGACGACAAGCTTCCCTGGTCTAAGGTTGGTGGGATCTTTTTCGAAAAAACATAAGTTACATTTAAAAATTGAGTACTTGTAACTCATGCCTTGATATTTCAGAAATCCAAAAATGGGGACCCCCTAGAGACAAAGTACCCTTAAGTTACATGACATTAAAATTGATTGGTGGAAGTTTTAACTATTTTTCTTCTTTCCTTTTTCTCTGTTCATCTCCTCAATTTGATGCCTGATCAATTACACTGGGTGCTTGCAGTTATGTATGCCATGCTGAAGTCAATGCTATCTTGAATACAAATCAGGCATCTGCTGCAGGACAAGTCAGTTCCAACTTCTAATTTAACTTTTTCCCTAGTCTCCATTTGATTTAAAACATTAACTGCATTTTTTTTTCTGGATACTGGTTTACCTTTGCTAATTATTTATGTCCATTATGTTTGCAGAGGCTTTATGCTACCATGTTTCCTTGCATTGAATGTGCAGAGATAATTAGATAGCAAGAACAACACATTAGATAGCAGTAACATGTCCAATGATATTGAATCAGCTGGACCTGGCTGATCTCTTGCTATGAAAGACCAGGTAGGAATAGATAGAGGAAAGCGATATCTATCCAAGGGCCATAAAAGCATGGGAAAAAATAATGATCCTGAACAACTAAATATTGTTATTAGTGAATCTGTGGCTACTGATGTGAACCATACAGACAGAACTATTTCTTCAAAAGAAAGTCACAGCTCTGGGGAGCGAATATCATCTCATTGGCAGCCCAAGTGTCACACAAATTCAGAAAATAATCAGAACCGAGGCAGAGCTTCTGGAACTGAAATTGTTGACATGGTAACTGATAGGGCTTCAAAGAGAGATCATTGTCCCCAGCGTAAGGTTCATGTTCCACCTCAAGATGACAAGAAAAGCTGTGAAGTTGATTGACATCATCCAGATGAGTCTGTCACTGAAAGTAATATGGCTGATGATCCAAATGTAGGGCATCATCAAGGGTCGTTCAGAGAGAGGAAACCTGCTCCAGCGAAAGATGTAGCGCATCATCAAGAGTCCAGAGAGAGGAAACCTGCTATGGAGAAAGGACGTCCCTATTCCCTAGCACAAGTTCCTGTTGGAGTTGGTGAATCAGCTCCTGCTGCCGCCAATAAAACTGGTGAGCATGACTGTATTTTTTCATCTGGTTTTAGGAAGAACAGAAACCAGAACAATTGTTCTGGCAGAGGCCATGAATCTCATGGAGATTGGTCTTCAGTTTACGATAGCTGGCAACACAATGTACCTGCATTCCATGAAAGGCAGTGGCAGAATGTGCATTATGAATACCTGCCAGATGGGCATTATAAGAACAGCAAAACTGACAGGCTAGTAGGGTCTGGAGAGGGATCTAATGATGTTGCCCCAAGATAAAGAGAGAGGAATCAGAGCCACACAAAGCATGGACGAAATTCTCACAGGCGTCAAGCCCTGCCCAGGTAGATTCTTGTCACGACTAAAGGCTGAAATTAAGGGTCCTTTTGTTTGTGAATCTAGTCTTCCAAATATTGACTGTTTGATTAATCAAGCATTCAGGTATTGCCAGCGTAGATTTATGCTATGTTTTAGCTTGGGCACGCACTTATGTAATCCGTTGTCTGATATCACACGTGCATTGAGCAAGATTAATATGAATCAGGTTAGGGCACACCATTCTGGCAAGATGTGTGTTAATGCCAGAAAATGAGGTGACAATATCTTCATTTTACAATTGCAGTATCTGGTTTTGATATTATCTGGTTGCTATTTGTAAGCCGAGCATATTTTCAGCACCTCCACTCATCTCTTTAACCCATTCCCCCAACCAAGCACCGGGTACCCCTTTCTCCATGTATGTATCTCGCTATGTTTGTCTGTACATGCATTAGTAGCATGAGAGTGCAAACTTCTGTTCCTCGCCAATTTATTCTTTCCTAGGCATCTAACCCGAGTCTTTCGGTCTTATATTTCTTTGTAGCCTAACATCGACTAAATATGCAATATAGGCACTTGGGTCCTATCTTGTCGCGTGGAAGTATATTCGTTGCTGTCTCTTGAATATTTGATAGTAGTATTGTCAATTGACAACGTTGGATTCTTTGTTGTGCTTTGAGGACCTGTTTGGGATGTCTGCCATTTATAACCATCGCTAAAATGCATCTCGAGAGAGCTAAAATTTTAATGGCTTTAAATCTTTATATAGGTCTAGCAACGAAATAAACAAGGTGGCAAAAATTGATTTAACGTGAAGATCTTAATTGTTTGGTAGAAGGGTCTATTTAATTTAAATTTTCTAGTACTCTCATTTTTAAGATTTTTTTGAAGTGACTAACTGTTCATGGACTTTTATAGGTTCTATAAAATCACAAGTTTCATAAGTTTTAGTGCGTTTTCATTTTTTTGAAGACTTCCATAAGCTTTAAGCTCTTGTTTGGTGCACATTAAAATTTTTATTTTCATTATTGTACTCATTTTCAATCACACATTTTTCAATAAAATAATATTTTTCATCACATTAATAACTTTTCCTTCTTTTTCAACAACACATTATTCATCAATCTACTATTCCGAAATATATT
>CAIGRL010157960.1:0-10112 GCA_903798325.1 Fraxinus xanthoxyloides
ACTTATTAGTTCACCTTGGCCAATGATTTCATTATCGACTTAACTAGATAAAATGCAGATCATAATCTCTTACTATCTAAGAATGACAAATTCTCTATTGATCATTCACAACCTTCATATGATTCTTGAAATACCCGAACGATGCTGTACTAGCGACCCTTGGTAGAGCAACATTCAACACCACTAAAGTATGATTGTCCTCATATAAGGCACTATGATGTCCTCAAGTCAAATGGCCAATTTCACTACCGAACGTTAGAGATTAACCACTGATAGTTATCCATGTAGAATCTCTCAGAGGGTCTCCAATGTTTTGTTCTATAATAAAACATCCACTTGTTCATTCAAGTGTCACCACACTTTATCTTGTGAGATCACCTACTTATTTCATAAGTAAGAAATGTCACATGTGATGGTCTATCCATAATAACGATATCCGTATCTCGTTATTACATATGACCACGGACGATTTAAGATTCAATCATATGTAATTTGTATCTCACAATCACAAGGAGTTGTGATTAACAAATTACCAAGACTTGAATCTACGGATTCTATTATTTAATTAATTAGAATATCAATTCAATTAAATAATACATATTGTCATAAATGTACATTGATTATATATATTAAAAGTGTTTATGTCCAAATTGATTGAATTTAGGGCATAACACTTACATATACTTCATATTATAATCCTAACATGGGGCAATCCGGTTGTACAGTTGAGAATTTCTGGGTAAAATTACGACATGTAGAAAGACTCTAGCAGATTGTTGTGGATAAAGCTGTTTTCCCGACCACATGACATTGTTTTGCCAAGTCTTTGTCATACATTAAGGTTTCTGTGTCATTTTCCTCAGTGGTCACACTGATATTACTGCATTTTGCCACTTGCCTCCTATGTATGATTGTTGTAGATATCAGCACTACAACCACAAGTTCCCCAGTGGTTACACCCGCTGGATTTAATTATATCTGTCATTTTCAATGAAGTCTACATTAGTAATATAAAAACTACAATTTTTTTTTTTTTTTTTTTAAAACATGACTCCAACTTATTGTGCTTTGTTCGTGGTGTGTCTACTTGCGAGTTATTATAATTTATTTTTAAAAGGAGAGGGAGTTACCAATCCTTGAAAAATTGGCCTCACTTGTAGAAACAACAAATGGACAAGGAATTAATACATCATTGCAAAGTTTGCATAATAGCTAACAAGACTTATATTGGTGTTCTCATCAGCTAGTGAAAATGCATATTTATACATCTGGACGAATAATATTTCTAACTTTTAATGAGGAAAACTCTTAATTTGACAATCTCTTCTTAACACAATGGAAAATAAAGAATTCAAACAAAAACTTTAAGAGCATAATTTTATTAATGTTAGATGATAAAAAAAAATGATGGATTAACCATTTATTTATAAGGATTTACATGAAAACGTAGTTTACATAAACTAAAATTGAAAAGAATTCGAAATAAACTAAATGACGAAAATAATACTAAAACTTTTAAAACATTTTTTGACTCTTAAACGAACTTGGATGGATAAAATCCATCATATGTCAAAGCAAAGCCGTGAGTTGTACCTATCTTGTTAACCTCTTTTCGGAATGGTATTATGGGCCTAAATCGAAACTCGGACGCTTTCACTATTATTTTTTTCCTTTTCAATCCATTCAACCATTTGTCCTATATCACTTCTACTCAAAAAAAAAACTAATCATAGTTTATTATTGTGAGAAGTGTATAATTTTGTGCGTCTAAACAAGGATACTTAGAATTTGACGTTCAATTTAAAAATGCTTTCTAGTCTTTGAGAAAAAAATTACTTACAAGTGAAATATAATTATTACTTGTATAATTAATAAAATACTATAATTAATATAAGGAGGAGTAAATTTAAATGTACCTTTATTTTTTGAGAAAGTGGACCATGCTAGAAGTACTACACGCCGTCCCTCCAGTAGGGGGCCGCCACTTGGCCAAGTAGCCAACCATGTCGTAAAATATGTAGTACATATAGTTTAATCATTTTCATGAAAACAAAAACGCGATTTTGTTTGGACTCTCCAACAATGTATATAAATGTTAGACCATACACATGATAATCCTAATGGTGTTTTATAGATTTATAATATTTAGGGATAAAATCTCACATCGAATAAAGATGAAAACATAGACCAATTTATAAGAGTTTGAGCCACTCCTCTTAATAATGTTGAACTTTTAAGATAGAACCCCAAATCTTGACATGTCAATTAAGTTGCAACGAGCAATTCAATCCGATTAAAACTCAAACAAGATTGAGCACACGAATTTCAAGATTGACTTGCTCAAAAGAACTACCATTTTACGGGGCATATTAAGGGATAAAATCTCACATCGAATAAAGATGAAAATATAGACCAATTTATAAGAGTTTGAACTACTCCTCTTAATAATGTTGATATTTACATCAATCATATTAGATTCATAACGGACAAATGAGATTGTATTATCTTTATCCTCAAGCCATTTCTTGAATTTGGCACAATCTTTTTTCATATGTCCATTCTTTTTACAAAAGTAACACTTGACCTCTTTTTTTATATCAGCTTGGGATGGGATTTTACCTTTCCTTTTCTGATTGGCTTGTATTTCCCTTCCCACGGGTTGTAGTCAATATTACATTTTCACATTGTTCCATTATTAGTCTCAATTCTTCTTGAACACACAGTCATTAATTCATTAATTGACCATTTAACCTTATGTGTGTTGTACGAGATTTTGAAAGGTCCGCACTCTTGTGGGAGACTATTCAAGATGTTAGTGCACAAGGAAGGAATAATACATCTCAACCTCGAGTTTCTTAAGTTGAGCTATAATATCTCTCATCTGCATGATGTGCTCGCTCACACCTTTTACACTGGTGAGGTTTAAGGATGAAAATTTTATTATAAAGGTGCTTGCTAATACCTTATCCAAAGTGATGAATTGATCATCAATGGCTTTTATCAAGTCTTGGACTTTATCATACTAATTGACGGAACCATGTATATCAATAGAAATTTTAGTCTTTATGAACATCACGCTGATGTGATTAGATCGCTCCCATTTTTCATAAAGTGCGATGTTCGCTACAGTGCTGGTATCAGTGATCTTAGGTGGCTCATCTTTCCTAATAGTATAATAATATCCATCCACCCTCCTTCCATACTTTATAGTTGTCACCATTTAATTCGGGAATATCAGAACGAATATCAGAGAAATTAGCAGGTTGTGAAGCTGCATAATATTAAAAATTGCTTAGTTAAATTGAGGCATTATTGTAGATTGCATGTTTTACCAATGTAAATCATGCTAAATTGAATCTAATGATAGAGAAATTGCATGTGAGCTAAATTTTTAATTCAAGTATATTCAATTATCCCTTATGGTGAAATTATCAAATTATGTACTTGATTCATATAGGTACATTATGAAAATAATTTGATATTCTATCCTAAAACCAATCTTTATAATAAAACTATCAAATTATGCACTTATTCATAATTCATGGGGACATATTATGAAATAATTTGATATTTTATTTTAATTAATTATATAAATATAACAAAAACTTATGTGGGATAAAATTCGTTATATCCAATATAATTAATTACAATCCAATGTCGTTAATCGTTATGTGATCCTAAACTTAATATGTAATTTTATTTAATTAAATATGTTGTTGTTAATCATTAAATAAATAAAATTATACAGATCACTAGACATTATCCTTTTATGCATAAACGATTAACTCAATATGAGAAAGATTTTAATATCATAATTTAAACTAACAACTTACGATTATGCACAAAATATTCTCGTAGACATTATAAATTGCATAAAATAATTTGAACATAATTAACTCATGTGAACTAAATATGAGCATAATTCAAAATTTTAAACACCCTCAATTGTATATATTATTCAAAAAAATGAATAATTAACATATGCAAAAACAAAAAAATGGATATATAAGTAAATAAATAAATACCGAAGAATTAAACTACATAATTGGTCCAATAATAAAATTGCATGTTTGAATTCTATAAGTTGACAATAAATAATTGCATAAATACTTAGCAAGCATTATGTAACTAATAGGCCCAATGATGATAATCAGCCCATAATTAAATTATAGGTTATTGCCCAATTATTAAATTCTGGAAAAAGGACCAATATCCAATTGTATATCTTTTCCAAATTGCCCAATAACAATTTCTTATGATTTTTTAAATGGGCTATGCAAGTCATATATAAATTCAGCCCAATAAACAAATTACAAGCAAACCAAATTATTAACACCCAAACCCAATTAATTCACTCATTCGAAAAACTATGCATTCCTCAAAACCAGTCGTCTTCTTCCTTTAGTGGGTTGAAATCAACCCGGTTTAGACCTGCCTCAAGTTTAACTTTCCTCCACCAAAACTCAAGTTTAATACCACACAAAGTCTAGAAAAATGATTTTATGGAGAAATTTGAATTTACTTTTACAAAAATAAATTCCGCCAGAGTACCGCAAATTGATGTAGAATACCAAGGCAAATGTAATATAATGGCTCTGATACCAAATGTAAGACAAAAATCGATCCAGAGCAATTATGCGAAAATTAATTAGATCGAAAAACCAAAATACCATAGAGAACGATTCATACCTCTGATCATTGATGATGTTGCAGAAGCTCTCCTTTTTACAGGTAATGGAACTTTCAAACTCTTAACACTCTCAATAGATGGTGTATATTGTATTTTTTAGTGGTTGAGCTTGGTGACCAAAACCTCTATATATATATAGTCAAATGCTAGCCGGAATTTTGAAAGACAAAAGAAGAGATCGAAAATTTACGTGGTACTTCAGCATCATTGTAGCATATCTCAATTCAAGGGAGGAGAGGAGATTGTATTCACTTGTGTAAAAGTTTGCAATTACAAACAATTTTTGGACATATTACATCAAGGATGAGAAAATAAAATAAATTAGATAAACAAATCAAGAAAATATTTCAATTTGTGGTTAACTCAATTACCCACAATGTATATTAATAAAATAGTCTCAAATATCTCTCCAATATTAGCAAATATACTCAAACATATCTCTTCTTAAACAACTTCATTTGGATAGCTTGGCCTATCTTTTTAGCTTTTAACACGACTCTTGACATTCTTTATATCTAATATTATGTAAAAAAAAATAAAAAAAGAACTAAATTATTAACAACCAAATGGATTCGACAAAACATTTCACAACTGCAATATTAGAGGAGTAATGCTACGTAGCTCCACTAGGATTATAACTTCAGTTTAAGTGGCAGTTGATGATATGTTAAATAAAATGTGGAATTAAATGAGTTATTTAATTCTACTTATCATTTAATATCACATTGATGCCATTTAGATTGAGATTACAATTCCAATGAAACTAAATAGTATTACTCTTAGAGAGGATTACTTTTATATCAAATAATTCCATCTACAATATTGTACGTTTGATACAACATTGATTTAAATATAATTTTCAAATTTTATCATTCACAATCTTCTTTTGTCATTTAATTTAATTTAATCGAATCTACATTATTTTCTTTGTTGATCATACTATTAGTAAAATAAAACTAGAAATAGGCCCTAATACAAAATAATCAGTAATTATTTATCACACAAATTAAAAAAATAAAGAGACATCATTTTTGGGCTGTTTTTTTAACACATTTCACTCAAGCCAAGTGGCCCAAGTCTAGCTAAATGCACTCTAATAAAACATAAAAATGACTTATTTTGGTAGCAGATCGGTTGGAACGAAAAACCCACCAATTTTTATTTTTCCTTTTCTGCCACTTCCTTATTTTATACCTTCCCCAGAATAAAGTGTTCACTAAAAGAACCACATAAATGACTGTCAAGGCTTAGCGGAAGCTTCATGCAAGAAATGCACCACGCCTAAAATAGAGTCAAGTTTATTCTTGTTCTCTCGATTCTTTTCTGCTGATATTGCAATCGTGATTGACTGAACGATCAAAGCCGATCGACATGCTAGGAGAGTACGTCCCACAAGACTCGTCGCCATTAACCAATTGATTATTGGTGTTGCTATTAATGGAATCCATGGGGTTCCTCGACCGACATGTGGCTGTGGAGATGGCAGTGGCTAGTGAAATGGGCATAAGGCAGAGACCTTTGCCTTGGAGGTATTGCATGGCAGAGCCCATGTCTTCTTCAAGTAGCTTCGTCACATGGTGATCTGCCGCTGTTATGTTGTTGTTGGTTAATGGGGTTTGCTGTCCATGACCACTTCTCTCCTAAACGCAACGAAAAAAACCCTTACATTATTAAGCACAAAAACTAAGCAAGACTAACTTTTATGGATTCTTGATTCACAAGAAGCTATCTACTGACTACTATAATGCTGAAATGAAAACTGCTATACTTTCTGAATTAATTAAATGCATCAGCATTGAACGACAAAAATTAAACATCAACCAAAAAATTAGGCCGAGATGGATTCAACGAACTCCACCCGCGAAAAGAGCCATTTTGGTTCTAGAAAGTGCACAATTTGACATCTTTAAGATTGTGGTAAGTGAGCTCTCAAGCGACACAATATATATATCATCCATTGGTATCAAGATTTTGGAATATGATAGGGAAAATAGTCGCGGGTTCATTTTAAGTTGACCATTCCACAACTATTAATTATTACCTGAGAAGGCGTACCATGAACCAGGTGTGATTGAGGGATACCCGTAGCACCGCCCAATCTACTTACGCTAAGAACCTGAAGACATGAAATCAATGAAATTTTGATGAGTTAAAAAGAAATTGAAGAAGGTAATATTTAAAACTATAGCCAATATTTTCTAAGCTATTGAATATTATATTGTCCATTACAAATCTTAAATAAATATAAATTAAATAAACTTATTTGAGAGGGAACGATTACTTTGACTTGGAGCTGCAGGAATTTGACATAGTCGATGATCTCATCCAGCATTGAAGCCTTATCTGTCTGTCATTCCACAACCCCCACCAACACCATTAATTTTTAATTTCATAAAATAACATTAGCCCATTTCAATGGGTTTATAAAATATGTCCTACAAAAGAGTGCATAATTATTGTGAATGTATTAAGTTTGATTTTAAGTAAAAATTGTAAGTAACTTATAATATGTACTCAAAATTAATAAAAAGTTATTACAAAAATTGTTTTGTTCATATTCTCAATAGATATTAGTTAAGTTTTTTCGTAATGATGCAATATATTTATTTTTTTCATAAAACATTCTTAATACTATACCCACGAATCACCAAACACATTCTACTTGTTTACTAGCTCTGTTAAATTGACACAATTCTTTTGATTTCAGAGGAAACATGACGTGGAAATACAGTTAAATTGGCAAACTGGAATTGAGAAATGAAAATTTATTGAAATTAAATAAGAAAAGCCCCCTACTTGAGTTGATAGCACTCTCTCTATTCAATTCTTGATAATTTGACACAGCACTTTTTGTTAATGAATATGCCCTTAGTTGAGCTCCATTTTGGTAAGAAAATGTATTTTGCAATAATGATTTTTTTGAAAAATGTGGTTAAAAAATGACAAATTTTCGATTTACTTGTGAAATTATTTTACGAGAAAATGTTTGATTAAAAACGAGTTTTGAAAAAATAATTTTTTTTTCAAAAAATAGGAACCAAAGATGGACTAAGAAGACATCTACACATAATATTATAAGCGAAATACTTGAAATTATGTCTTCTCGATTTACTAACAAGATGTGATGTGTTGATATTTCAAAATTTTATTTGAAAAATAGTTAAAAAGACAATTAAATTAAATGGGACATTTCAAACAAATAATTAATTAATTGTATTTAATCTTTTATAGTGATGAATAAATAAATAAGGTAGGATAACTAGTGTAGATAATGATGATGGTAATTACCTTGTTAGCGTTTGGTACAAGCTCCTGCAAACCCTTCATTCTCTCCGCAATTCTCTCCCTACGTAACTGTTGCCCACATTTGAGTTCATCCCAAAATAACGAAACAGTAAATAAATTCAAGAATCGGAAACAAATAAAAATTGGCCTAAAACAAACAAATAATCAGTCAAAAAAAAAAATAGTGCTTATGTACTATAATGTATGTACGTACTCTTTCTGCAATGCTGTGAGGATCAGTAGCCTGTCCTCTCCTAGCCCTCACCCTCTGCCTCCGCTGTCCCGCCACCCCTCCTCCACCTGATCCACTTGCCGTCGATGGTGGTGCAGCCTCCGCTGCTGGGGCTCCCGAATTATGATCCTGAGTGTGGTGAAAATGCTGAGTTTGATCTGAAGTTTGACCAAGAAGTCCTGTGAATCCATCATATAGAGCTTGCACTGATGCATCATTTTCCTGTATTTACATCGCAATCATTAGTTACTAATATCCTTGATTAAGAGCAGCAATTCATTTTCATTTTTCACAGGAAAAATTGAAAAACTGACCAGGTTAGGCGGCCCTCTAGACAACATCAAGGCTTTAGCAGATTGATCATTGAAATGGTTAGGCAGATTCGATGGCAACGATGGGTCATTGGTTGTGCTCGGAGATGGAGAAGAGAAGTCCCAATGAAAGGAGGATGGAGCTGAAGATAAAATATGGTCGAGAAAATCATCATGAGATGACGCAGGATCGAAGTGGGATGAAAGACCATTTTGATGATGATGAATTTCTAATTCTGGGAGATACATTTGAGGTTGTTGTAGTTGGTTCAAGAATGAATTGATGTTCATGGCCTGCATATCTCTACTACAGGGTAGCATTTTAAGAAAAACCCTAAAAAAATTAGTGTCGTTTTCTCGTGTATTGTTTGGAGAATTTAGAATATTCATGGACATGAGGTCTTTCCCAGTGACCATAAATAGCGAAAGTATTGCTTAGTGATGCCCCAAAAATTTATTTAAGGTTAAATTACGGTCAATATCCTGACGTATGCAAAATAGATCAACTAGGTTCCCAAACATTCAATTTTAGTGAGTCCTCTACATTTCAGTTTCGTAACAAGAGGGTCCCCAATAAATGGTTTATATCAAGGGTAATTATATTGCGTTCATAATTTTCTTTTGTAACATCGCTTTAGATCGCAATAAAGATTAGTACACTTTATCTTGACGACGGTTTCCTTCCAATTTTGTTTGAAATGGTACATATACAAAAGATAACAAATGTGAAACTGCAATAGAATATTCGCTCATTCATATAAAGCACATTAACGAAATATTTGGACATTAACTATCATCACTTATCAATTATGATGATTAAAGGAAGATTAGCGTACAAATACGAAAGAAAATAGATGATGATATAAGTGCGACAATAAATAAAGATTGACAACACTTATTGCAATTAAAATGTGGTAAAACAAAAGAATTCCACAAAGGCAATATAATGACCCTTTNAGATTAGTACACTTTATCTTGACGACGGTTTCCTTCCAATTTTGTTTGAAATGGTACATATACAAAAGATAACAAATGTGAAACTGCAATAGAATATTCGCTCATTCATATAAAGCACATTAACGAAATATTTGGACATTAACTATCATCACTTATCAATTATGATGATTAAAGGAAGATTAGCGTACAAATACGAAAGAAAATAGATGATGATATAAGTGCGACAATAAATAAAGATTGACAACACTTATTGCAATTAAAATGTGGTAAAACAAAAGAATTCCACAAAGGCAATATAATGACCCTTTCATCTAGTTGACATAAAAATGTATATTTATAAATTTTAAACCATTGAAAAATACATTACAGGAATAAAATGAATTTACATACGAAAAAACTATGAGCCAATTTTATTGGAATATTTATATGACTTACTATTTCCATTGAATTTAGAAATGCACTAGATTATAATTTTTATTACATAATCTAGCCCATGTTTGATAGAGATTAAAATCAAATTTTTAGCAAAATTAATAAAATGTGTCATTGAAAAGTTACATATATCTCATAAAATATGTGGTTAAAATTAATTGTAGACTTTGATAAAAAAAATCTAGATTATAATTTATATCAAACA
>CAIGRL010157962.1:1068-13366 GCA_903798325.1 Fraxinus xanthoxyloides
AAAAAAAAAAAAAAAAAAAAATCGGGTTTAGTTTTTAAGATGAAAAAATTGATTTCGATTTTGTCTTTTCAGATTAGCCTTCATGGAGGGCAGGTTCTTTCGTGGAAGACTGAATCGGGTGAAGAGTTGTTATTCACAAGTAGTAAGGTGAATTTCCAAAGCTAATTTTAACTCTTCGCGTTACAATCAAATACGTCTACGCAACTTGTCAAATATCAATCCAAGCTACAGAAAGAAATTGCATATTTTCTTACATTTGCAATTGTAAACTATCAGATTCTGTGGATACTTTCGATTTCTTATAAAGAACTGACCATTTCGTCGTATATTTTGTAATTGATTTACTGGCAGGCAATTTTCAAGCCACCAAAAGCTGTGAGGGGAGGAATTCCTATTTGTTTTCCTCAGGTAGTCTGGTTTTATTTGTTTGCATTTCGGTAAATCAAAAAATATTGAATTTGAATGGTTTTTCTGGTAAGTGAGATTGTACTGTACTCAGACAGTATGAAACAAATAAAAATCTTGTACATTGTATTGTCGAATCATGTTTAGCCCTGAGTACTACACGTGCCTGAACTGTTTTTGACTGATATTTATTTCTGATTTCTGATTGAAGTTTGGGAACCGGGGTTCATTAGAGCAACATGGATTTGCCAGGAACAGAACGTGGATTATAGATGAAAATCCTCCACCTCTATATCCCATTGATTCTAATGGAAAGCCACATATTGACTTGCTTCTTAAATCATCAGAAGATGACCTCAAGATTTGGCCACATAAGTATGGACTCCTATTTTTCGTAATGCCCTTGAAGAATAACCTAGAACAATCGGAAATATATCAAATTTTATGATCTTTCTTTTGGTGAAATTTCCTTTTCAGTTTTGAGTTCCGTCTTAGGGTGGCTCTGGCTGTCGATGGACATCTCACCTTGATATCGCGCATTAGAAACGTCAATTGCAAGCCTTTCAGTTTCTCATTCGCCTACCATACGTATTTTTCTGTCTCGGATATTAGGTACCATATCACGTTCTTGGTAACATTTGAAAAAGTGATTTTGATGCCATTGTATTGTATGATTAGTAGGATTTAAGGATTTGGATTCAACAATGATAGAGAAATCAGATAAAATCTGAATCAATATTAGCACAATGCTCCCAAACATTTTAGATGGAGATCATAAATTTTGATTAGCTCAACATATTTTGAGTTTTACTATTTCTAGTCCATTTGTTTCTTCTTTGTATTAAAACTTGCAGTGTTCAGCTTTAGATCTGTTGTAATGACAGTGAAGTAAGAGTAGAGGGGATCGAGACTCTTGACTATCTCGACAACCTGTGCAACAGAGAGCGTTTCACAGAACAAGGAAACGCCTTAACATTTGAGTCCGAGGTAAGAAATTCTTCTTTGCAAGTTTTTTCTATCCTTGACGACTATTATCTGCTAAAAATTAGTTATATTTCATGTTTTACGGCACCTGGAAAGCTGACTGAAAAGACTAAAAGGAAATACTGAAATTGTTACAATCTGTATTAAAATGTAGCTGCCCCCATATAAGTATGTCATTGAACTTCGCTTAAGTTATACGACAGTTTTTGCAAGATATTTAACACCGAAAGAGTGGGAAAACGATACTTTTTCACAAGTGAGATTCAATTTGTTCTTTCGAGGTTTTCCTGTAATGTAGGTGGATCGAGTTTACCTCAGTTCTTCAGATGTTGCAGTTTTTGATCATGAGAAAAAGAGGACTTTTGTAATAAGGAAAGATGGACTTCCTGATGTTGGTAAGTCCTATTCACTTGAATTCTTATTTTGAGCAATAGAATAACCCATCTTTAAAGCATTGCTCCACAACAGTGGTTTGGAATCCATGGGAGAAGAAATCCAAAGCTATTACAGATTTCGGTGATGAAGAGTATAAGCAGATGTTGTGTGTTGACGGTGCTGCAATTGAGAAACCAATCACCTTGAAGCCAGGCGAAGAATGGACAGGACGTCTCGAGTTATCAGTCGTGCCTTCAATACAATAAAATCTATAAAATATACGATCGAATCTTGTTCATTTCGTCGTGATGTGCTATTAACTCTAAATACGGAATGATATTAGAGTTTCAAAATATGTTACAATGTTTTGTAAAAATGTAAAGAACTAGGTCAATGTTATAATGAATGGTACATCTCTTCTTGGAATAGCAACTCTATATCAACGAAAATCTCGTGTCAATGAATGGTAAAATTATGTTAAATGTTTGATGAAAATAATAAGAATTCACTGAATACAATTTACTGTTTTCCCTTTGACAACAAAAAGAGGTTTTATTTTTCCTTTGGACCAAAATTTGGAATTACTTACCTGGTAAAATTCATATAGGAAAACCATTGCTGCTTATGGTGAAGATGGGACAATAGACCCCATGACAAAAAGCTTAGGCATTCAAAAAATGAAAGGGAGGCACTTTTAGAAGCAACTCTAATATCAGAGACAGGTTTCGATCCTGTGACCTGTGGGTTATGGGCCCACCACGCTTCCGCTGCGCCACTCTGATTTGTTGAAATTAATTTGACATTATAAAAATTAAATCTGATTCCACTGTATCTTCCCCAAATACTATTTTGTAATCCACTAACCCACTATTTGACCATCATTAAAAAAAGGGATGAATGAGTTTTAAAATAGTGATTTTCTGAAAAATGTGTAATTAAAAAGTAAGAAATTTTTTTGCGTTTACGTGAAGAATATAATGTGATTGAAAATGAGTTTGCCAAACATATGCTATGTTACTTCTATATGGATATTCGGCGAACTTCTCCCAATATTATTAAAGATTGTTCCTTTCCCTATTTTTATTATAAATGTTGACATTTAGAGCATGTTTTGGTTTGGGCTAGAAGCAGAGTTGTGTCGGATTTCAAGTTATCATCTATTCATGTCTTAGTCAATTTTTCCACTTATATTTTTTTACACAGTACATTACCTCGTAAAACTCATATTTTTCTTCGAAACTAAACAACCCAAATTTGTCAAATCACATAATTCAACATCCAAACACAAATCAGACAATCACACGTGATTTGTATCCACATAATTCAACTCAACTTCATCTTCTTCAACTAAACAACATTTTTCCCAAAAGCAAAATGAGTTTGGATAAAAGAAAAAAAAAAGAATCAATTTTTTTGCCCCAATACTACAAAGAGAATATTATGAGTTTTATGTAAGATAAAATGCAAAGTGCCAAACACAATTTAGTATTATACACCAACAAAAGGGTAGTTGTACAAATTTAATCTGGGTGGTTTGAGTATGAGTTGTCAACTTGTCATGATTTAAAAGCTTTTCTTGATGATGTATTATGAATGCCTTTTGAAATTCTATCATAATATGTACCAACCAACATGTTAAAATAAGATAATGATTCACCCCACTAGCCTTCCTCAAGAAAAAAAAATAGGATTCTTAAATGCTATAATTGGACAATATTTAATAGGGTATAAGTGTTAAATCTTGTTTGTTATATCTCTTGATTATATTGAATATCGTATTAAGAAATGAGTAGCCTTCGATATGTAATTTTTTGAGACAACACAAGCAGCCGACTGCAAGTACTCAAAACATACCATCGAATTGAGAAGAAAAACAGTAGAGCTCCATATACATGGCATCCTACATTCTCCAGACCTCCTTCGACACGTTCAAACTTAGTTTTGAATAACATTTAAGTTCATAAAGTATAGTGGCTAACAAAATTCTCTTCTCGATTCAATATTTTGTGTGGAAAAGGGGGAGGAGCAATTCAAAAGGAATTTGAAGAAATTCTAGCTTTTTGTTAATCGAAGCAATGAAGTCAGAACTCAAACATAGGTCGGAATATGTTACACTCTATGATGTGATACACGGTTTTAACATTGATTTTAACAACACTTAAACGTTTTAACACTGATTTTAACAATACTTAAACAGTTGATGGCAGATAATAACATGTATATATTTTTTGACTTGACTTTCATCATCCCATGTGAAAGAAACGCCAAAATTGGGCAAAAAGTAGTAATCTAGGTCTAGCCTCCAATGGAAACAACCAAAATTAACCTTATCAATAAAATGCTTTTATTCTGTTGGGAAATTCTGAGCAGAATATCATACACTGCCCACTTATTTATTTGTAGCTTTCCCAGCAAATGACACACCACAATGACAAGAAAATACATAAATTCGGGTCCCAATATTCTTATCCATATGATATGCACTCATCCGTAAAAATAATATTTGAATATGCGTAAATACTAATTAATTTACAACTAATATCATGGAATATATACGTAATAATGAATGTTAAATCATCTACTTAATTTTTAATTAAGCAAAATTAGATGTTGAAATGCATTCTTGAATGTAAAATTCTAACTAACTTATAATTATAATTAATAACATTGAAATGCATAAATGGAGATGAATATTAATTAAATGAATGTGAATGCTAATTAATAGAGAATTCATACATAAATCAAAGCACGCAGGTGAAATGAATATATCAAATGTGCATGTATATTTATAGTAACTAAATGGTTTAAATAAGTTAGATATGTATCGAAAACGAAAAGTAGGGTATATTGAAATAATTAAGTTATAGTATAGCTAAAATCGTCGAAAAAATGATTCTTACTTATTATGATATTCAATATACGCTAGATGAGAGAGTTGCCTTTTATGAACTGAACCTTTTTCTGGTCATGTTGTCTTGTAGGGATAATTCTACTTTATTTCAAAATTATACTTTGCTAGTTGGGAACTTCAATGCTTACAATAAATTCATTTTTTTTTTCCTAAATTCTTGGAAAAATAAATAAATAGTTAATTGGTACAAGTTTCAGTGGAAGTGTATTTTTATATCAATCTTTTGTATGTTTAGTAATTAGAGATGCAATTTAAACTCAACGATCTAATTGTATCCCGCGTTGCTCTTGAAAAACTAACATTATGAGTTTATAAACACTTCGAGTTTCCTTTCCTTACTAGTTAGTAAAAATGTAAGTTTTACTCAAAGTGGTGAACGTCAATTCTAAGAAGTGTGTAACTTCAATACAAAAATTTGATATTTGACGGTCTTTGAGTACACTCGAAAAAATGAAGTGATGGGCGTCAAGTCTAGAAGGGGTGGAAGCTAAGTTTAATACAAAGAATTGCAAGGCTATTAATAAAAAGGAAAATGTTATTTAATGCTGATCATACTTAATATGTTCGGTTAGATGAATTATTCGACATTATATATTAATAATCTCTTGGATCTTTCTTTGTTTTATTTTCCCACCAAGTCTGCTCATGTTTCTAGAAAACTGCTAAACACTGCAAAAAAAATTCTTGATTTCGTCTAATTCTGTCGAGAATTCTTTGATTTTTGGCACTCAACCCTAAAGAAAAAGTGCATAGAACAAAAAGAAAAGCTGTATTCTGTTCTAAGCCTAAACACTTGTTTAAAATATACCCTTTGGACTCAAATCCCCTTATTTCAAACCTTGTGACCTCCTTTTTTTAATCCCTTTTCCCAGAATCCCACCCTACTTTTCAGACGCCATTCTTGGAATTTGCTTCTTTTTTATTCAGACTTTCAGCTTCTCTGTTTAGTTCAAACTAGTAAGTTTTTGGAGCCAAGGAAAAAAAAAAAGAAATTCTTGAAATGAAGAGGCTGCAAATTTTTACCCTGTTTTTCCTAGAGGGGTTCTTGTTATTATTGTTACAAATTCATGGAAGTGCTGCTGCAACTCCTGTTGAAAATGACAAGCAGGCATTGCTGGATTTTGCTGCGAAGCTTCCTCATTTAAGGGCTTTGAACTGGAATGAGCAATTTCCAGTGTGCAATTATTGGACTGGAGTTGTATGCAGTGAAGATGGTTCAAGGGTAATTTCACTGAGATTACCTGGGGTTGGTTTTCACGGACCTATACCAGAGAATACATTGAGCCGCTTATCAGCATTGCAGATCTTGAGCCTCAGATCCAATGGTATTAATGGGAGTTTCCCTTTGGATTTTGGTAACCTTAGAAACCTTTCTTATCTTTATCTTCAGTACAACAATTTTAAGGGTCCTTTACCTTTGGATTTCTCTGTGTGGAAGAACTTGACTGTTATTAATTTGTCTAATAATGGATTCAATGGCAGCATTCCGTATTGGATTATGCATTTGAATCAGCTCACTAGTTTGGATCTTGCTAACAACTCACTTTCTGGTGAGATTCCTGATTCGCGTTTGCCAAATTTGCAGTTTCTGAATATGTCATATAATAATCTTAATGGTACTGTCCCCAAATCACTTCAAAGGTTCCCAAAATCAGTTTTTTTGGGTAATAATGATTCTTTGTTGGAGCATACTGTTTCCAGTTCTCCTATTGTTTTGGCTCCTCGTGATGAAAACCCTAAAAGTAAGAGTGTAGGAAAATTGAGTGAAAGGGCTTTTCTCGGAATAGTTGTTGCTGTTTCTGTTGTCGGGCTACTTGGTTTTGGTTTTCTATTGTTTGTTTGCTTTCTTAAGAGAAAGAAAGAGGATGGTTTTCCTGGTAAATTGGAAAGAGGAGGCATGTCGCCTGAGAAAGCAATTTCTCGGAGTCAAGATGCAAATAATAGATTGGTTTTCTTCGAGGGATGCAATTTTGCATTTGATTTGGAGGATTTGCTAAGGGCTTCTGCTGAAGTTCTAGGGAAGGGCACTTTTGGAATTGCTTATAAGGCGATACTCGAGGACGTGACCACAGTGGTGGTGAAGAGGTTGAAGGATGTGAGCGTTGGAAAGAGGGAGTTCGAACAGCAAATGGAGGTGGTTGGAAACATAAAGCACGAGAATGTCATTGAACTGAGGGCTTATTATTATTCAAAGGACGAGAAGCTTATGGTCTATGATTACTTCAGTCAAGGCAGTGTTGCTTCGATGTTACATGGTATGTTTTGTTTGATTTATGCAAATTTCATGTTATCGTTTGTTCTATAAAGCATGCTTTAACTCTAATGATCATATTCTTGGAAAGACATTCGACGATGGACTTTTTCATTAAAATCTTGCATTATTATGTTTTATGGAGATAATTCCCTTTGAACAAGAAATTATACATGCATAGCTGCAATTTTGAATATAAATGCCTTTAGACGACGATTACAACAACAAACTAAGTCTTGTTGTCAATGAATTTGGGGTCGACTAGATGAATACTTTTTTGCCACTTTGTTATGTTCTTTCAAAAATACATTTGAATTCAACTACTCATAAGTAATCTAAATAACTGTGTGCTGCTTCCTAAAGCCTAACTAATTTGTTAGTTATTGGTAGGGCCAGTCCTAGGCCAAAAGTGATGACTAGGAACCCAGGTAGGCTGTTTATGTTGTCTTTCCAGCTCTGATAATTATATTAACCTGATGATCCAAATATAATCAAGCATCTCGGTGGGGCAGAGGAATCTCTATGAACTTTGTCTTGCAACATTAGCCTAACAATCACTATTATTTGGTTTTTGGCATCATGCACCGTACATTTAAGCTATGAGAATATGCCATAGTACATAGTCAAGGGAATGTTCGATAACAAAATTCAATACTTAATACTGGAAATGATTAACTACTTATTCGAGTTTAGGCGCGTTCGATAATATTTAAGTTTTTGTTTATTGGAATGAGATTGTTTTAAATTAGTTCAAAATTTTTAAGAAGTAAATCTATTGAAATTCAAATTTATCCTCTTTTTCCCTTGATTGAACCCTCACGAGGTATTTAAATTATTACATGATATTTCAATTATCATGACATTCTTTAAGCTTGCTTTGGTTTTGTCGTATTTGATGTTGCTCATCCAAATAAACTTGTAGCAACTCGGTTGAAAGCACCTAAAATAATATGTTAATCTTGCACTGATTTTTCCATGTCATGCTTCATTTATGAACACGAGTTTAATTGAGAGCTTATTCTGTTGATAGTGAATCATGTGTTTTACTTAGTCGAATATCTGTATCAGTCCATTCCCATCCTCTGTCTTAGTTATAATACTTGCACCAACAGACACAAAGAACTGTCCCAGATTTAAACATTGGCCCTACAAGATTTGGGGCTTACTTTGTTGTGTTTTTACTCGGAAAGGTTAGCATTGTTAGCTATGATTTTCTCTTCTGAACTGCATCTGAACATGCAGGAAAAGGAGGGGAAAATAGGACTCATTTGGATTGGGAAACGAGACTAAAGATTGCCATTGGTGCTGCGAGGGGTATTGCTCGTATCCATGCAGAAAATGGTGGAAAGCTTGTTCATGGAAACATCAAATCGGCGAACATATTTCTGAATTCTCGACAGTATGGCTGTGTATCAGATCTTTGCCTATCAACAATTACAAGTGCATTGGCTCCACCAATTGCTCGTGCTGCTGGTTATCGTGCTCCAGAACTTACAGACACGCGTAAAGCAACACAACCGTCTGATGTCTACAGCTTTGGTGTGATGTTACTCGAGCTCCTCACTGGTAAGTCCCCTGTCCACACTACCAATGGTGACGAGATTATTCATTTGGTACGATGGGTCCATTCAGTTGTTCGAGAAGAATGGACTGCTGAAGTTTTCGATGTGGAGCTGCTAAGATATCCAAATATAGAGGAAGAATTGGTCGAGATGCTACAGATAGCTATGGCATGTGTGGTAAGAGTGCCTGACCAGAGACCAAAAATTTCGGAAGTGCTCAAGATGATTGAAAATGTTCGACAGAGGGATTCTGAGAATAGGCCATCATCTGATAATTCAACGCCTATACCTTGGTCGCCAGGTGTTTGAGACAAATTTCCGTTTCATAGAGTAAGTACTGGATGTTATCATTACTTCACCGTCTCGGTGAACCAGTGTATCTCAACCTGATTCTAGTTTAAGGAAGAGTTGGATTAGGTTATGCATCAGTTATTAATCTGTCACTATAGGTCAGTTGACTGCGTTATTTTCTTTCACCTTGTATTTACGTGGAGCAACCAGTTTGCTACGATATTGTTGATTATTTTTCATTGATGCATATAGTCAAGTTCAGTTTCTTTTCGCTTTAAAATTGTTTTCATCCTCTTTGAAGGTCTAAAAGACAATTGCAGAAAGTTTTACTTGAGTTTTGCATTTTCATCCCAACTTATCGATTTTGAGGCTGTTGGTGTTAGGGATGGACAAAATGTCGAAACCAAACCTTTGATTCGGTTCTAAAAAAAAAAAAAATCGAACCGATTTGATTCCATTTTGTTCAGTTTGATTCCATACCATAATTTTTTTATTTTTTTTTAAATATTTGAAACAACATTACATTAATCCAACCAATGTATTTCAATCTTGACTCATACAAAATAACTTAATTGTCTAATAAGATACATTCACTAATGTATAAAAGTTATCAAAAAGTAAATAATAATGTCAAAAACATCGATGATTTCATCACATTTAGGGTGTTTTTGTCATCCTTTAAAAATTAAATTGTTTGCTATTGTATCATTTATCCACCACACATTCACCCAAAAAAATATTTTACACATAAACCAATAAAGTTTTTTAAAATTTTAACCACACATTCCCCAAAAAATACTATTCAAAACTCCATTCTTTCTCCCATAATGTGAAACAAACAGGGGCTGAGTCTCGTACATGTTATTCTTTCTCCCATAATGGGAGACAAACATGGGCTTATTCTTTTGCTTCAAGCATTTAATCTATATATGAAAAATGAAATATAAATTAAAAATCATAGAAATAAAATATTTATAAGTATTGCTAGCACTTATCATCTATTTAATTAATATTTCATTACTTGGCTTATCACACTAATAAACTTTACAAAAAATAATTGAACCAACACAATTAATAAACATTAAAATAATTTGGCTTATTTAGCTCCAGTTTGACAACTTTTAAAACAAAATTCATTTTTTTCTCAAACTCACATTCGGCCACACATTCCCATAATAAAATATTCGATTTTGTTGCATGTGCATAATGGTTTACATACATATAATGTGGTAAGATATGATTGAATCATAATTTCTTAAAAAAATCTCCATTCTCTTTCGACACTTCATTTGTATGTAAACCATTACGTGACTTTATTATGTATATCATTGTTCTAAAATATTTTACTCGTAAAACCAAAACGTTTTCCTACTTTTTAAGCACACATTCTCCAAAAAAATCACCGCTCTAAAACTTATTTCCTCCAAAACCTCATTTTAATGGTTATCAAACAGGGGCTCAATATTAAAAAAAATAAAAAATAATGGTGATTCGATTCTTGGTCTAAAACTGAGAATCAAACAAAATTTGATGAGGTTAGTGTGGAGGAACGGACACTTGTATTTGAAACGCTTGGATGGTCAACATTCGAAGAAAATGACGTAATTTTTGCATACGGTATTCATTTTGGGCCTATAACCCCATTTCGAAAAGCTCGCAACGATTCTCATTGAAGTCACAACAGTAATGTATGAGGGATTTTGAACGTTTGAATTTGTTTGCTAAGTCAAAACGGCATTTAATGTTTCTTAATTCATTATTTTTCAATATTTATTCATTTTGTTTTGTAGTCTAACCCATTAAGGGATTGCGGCCCAGTATGTTATCTGTTCTTTTAGTATTTAAGACTCTAAAATGTTTTGTAGAATTTTTTGGTTGTTCATAAAATAAGAAAAGCATTTGTTTTCTTAAGATACAATCCGTTTGTTAGTGTGTTCGTAGATTGAATCTATAACAAAATCAATCGACTCTCGATTCGGATATCCATTCGAGTATTTAACTTAAGAAGAATTGTTCAATCCTAAAAATAGATATAACCCAGACTCCAAAGTCTTAAATAGCCCAAAAAAAAAAATGAAAATTAGTCAGTCTGTTTTCATTTTTCTAAAGAAGGGTTCCTAAGCTCAAAAAAAGGAGGGAAAACAAAAGAAAAAGAGGGGTCGGGTTCATAGATCCATCTTGTGCCTGGTATACCTAAGCTACGACTTCAAAACTTTTAGAGATTTTTCATGTTCCCATCGTGTTTTTACTTGCATTGCAAATAAAAGGCTAATTCCATTTAGATCCATTTTTTCCCTATTAGTAAAGGCAAACCTATAGGCCTGTTTTGGCAAAATGAACCGCGAGTCACTCAATTCTGAGTGTAGCATCCAGGTTTTCAGTATTTATTTTTTTTTTAATAGATTTAATCATTCATTTACAATTTGATGCTTGATTTGCTTGCAACTCTGATACTTTAATTAATTTACACAATATTTTGATGTTGACGTTCTACATATTGGATAATTAAAGTGTAAAAAATGCATTTATGCCATCTTCAACTATGCACCAAAATTTGAAGCAAGTTTTGCACAATTTTACACTAAATCTTAACTAAACTGAGAATCATCTTCAACTCATTACACCAAATGAACATTGTATAATTACTTTATTCATTTTTTTTATTCTTAATAATTTATTTATGTGAAAAATTATTTTTTATATAATTTACTACTACATAAATTATTAAATAAATAATTACGTTTCGTTAACGAAAATTTTGAATTAATAAATTTAATGAATGTAGTAAAATTAATAGAAAAGCCACAACTAAGAAAATATTAAATAATAATAATAATAATAATAATAATAATAATAATAATAATAATAATAATAATAATAATAATAATAATAATAATCACCATCATCATCATCATCATCATCTAAGTAAAATTAATAGAAAAGCCACAACTAAAAAAATAATAAATAATAATAATAATAATAATAATAATAATAATAATAATAATAATAATAATAATAATAATAATAATAATCACCATCATCATCATCATCATCATCTTAGCATTAGAAAATAATAATAATAATTATAATAATAACTAATTAAGAATTAAAATTGTTGTATAACAAGAAAGTGGCACAAATACCCTTAACAAAAATTGGTGCAAAATGGAAAACAAGGGCAAAAATGACATTAACCATTTTGGTGCAAAATTCGGTGATGTGTTGGAGTGAGATTACACCAAATATTTGGTGCAAAATAGGGAATAATGGGGATTTGGTGCAAGGGTTGGAGTTGTAAGATCATCTTCGATGGAGACATCATTGCACCAAAATGTACCAAATTTTGGTGCAAAGGTTCTAAATGGTGAAAAGTTCAATTCACACTTTCTTTTAATTCGCTAAAAGTATTTTTTGGAGGGTATTTGTGTCATTTTTGTTATATAATTTTTAATACAATTATTATTATTTTAAAGGATATTATTAGTATTATTATTATTATTATTTTCATTTAAATTAAAT
>CAIGRL010157976.1:0-17647 GCA_903798325.1 Fraxinus xanthoxyloides
GTTTGGTACACATTCAAATTTTCACCTCATTTTTAATAACACATTTTTCAATAAAATAATATTTTCCATTACATCAATAATTTTTCCTTCTTTTTCGATCACACATTCTCCATCAATTTACTATTTCAGAATATATTCTTCCAAAATAATGTGGTTCAAACACAGCCTAAGACTTACATGTTTTTTTTTCCTTTAAAGAATCAGATGATAATTAAAATTTGAATAATTATATTACAAAATTAAACACACATATTCATCTCACCTATCCTATACACAACCACCTACACCAAAACCCTAATCATTTTCATCCTCTTAATTATCTTTCCTCTCTCTAGCCGCTGCTAGAAAGTGCTGCCATCGTTGCGCAAGGTGCTCCAGAGTCAACAACTATCGCTGCACTCCATCAATAGCAATGTTCATTCTCGTCGATTGCATCGACGACAACAACAACAACAATCATCTCTCTATATCCCACCCTCTCTTTTGGTTCTAGATTTGATTTGTTGGCTTTCATCCTCGTTGAGCGGCGTTCTAATGCTGGCATTGTGGTGATGGCACGGTGGTTGTGGTAATGGTGGTTGATCCGTTTGATTCATCGCAAGTGAACGGTATCGCAAACAAATAATAAAGTGATGAATAAAGTATAATTCCCAGAGGAACTATATACTTAATTTATGATCAATTAATTTCAACCTTAATTGAATATAAAATCTTGTTCTATGATTTTATGCTAATTAACTACTTTAACTAGCTATTCTATTGAGCAAGTTTACGAAAGTTTTAATAAAATTATGCAAGCTGATTACTAAGATTTTAAATCCACCTTATTAATCTTTTTTTAATGCAAATCAATATCTTGACAATATGCACACATTTTTGTTGATAAATGTTCCTACATTAGTTAAAAGCATTTCCTGATGTTAATTAAATCTATTCCCGCATGTGATCTTCTTATATCTATATGAAATATGCGAACATAAAAGCGTGCATTTAAAATATTAGAATATCTATAGAAGTCATAAAAAGAATAACGGTGTATCTCTATTCCTTATCGGACTTTACAATGTTTGTTATAAGTGCTATATATTTTATCATTTCTCTTAAAATCAATAAAATTCACAAATCATTTCAATTAGTGGCCAATTAATTGAAAAACATTAAACACAATAACAAGTATCCAAGAAATCACACACATTGGACGTCAAAATATTTAATTTATATTAAAAACTTCATAATAAAAGTTCATCTACATCTTAGTAACTACAATTCTAGTTCAGTATAGTAAAATTACAAGAAATCATATTTAAATGAAAAGATATAACTCGAATTTTTGATAAATTGAGAAGATAAAGATGAATATTGAAATCTTGAATCTCTTAATTGGTATCTTGATGAATATTCACTTGCTTTTCTTATCTTCTTTATCCAAAAACCAAGTTTGAATATTTACTTGATTGAATTTGTGCATGTCCCCTTCAATTTTCTCTTAAAACTATGAATTTTACCTTCATTTGATGATATTAATTGATAAATATTGGAGTATAATATGTATATTATATGTGTCTGTAATGCATTCTGTTGTTAGGTATTTATGGGAGTCAAAAATTGGTAGAATATAACATCAAATTCGTTTTCAAAAGAGGTCCAATCGATATTTATCTCTACACAATCATTAGTATTTTTATCATAACATTCTCTTTCGATATTCGATTGAGGCTATTCAAACTGCATTGAAAATCAAACTTAATGGGATACAACTTTGATAGAAATATAATATTTCTGATTCGAAAAATGAGTCACAATCTTTGGCTAAAAATCTGCAAAATAATTTGTGCAATTGTAAATTGATTTGTGATATACTTTGATCATAATTCATTCCATTTTGACTTCTAAATGCATCCAATTTACTCTTACAAATCTTCAAGTATCTTGTTGTCGAAATCGACTATTAGATATTTGCAATTGGTCCTCAAACTTTAGATTTCACCATTTCTCATTTCATTCTTTCAATTTCACTTTCAGTCACCGAGTTTTACTTAATAAACGAAATATACAATAAATTAAGCTATAATTGTTCAAAATAACTATTAAATGTTTATATTTTTAGGTCCAAATAAGTGTATAAAATATAGTTATCAAACACCCCCAAACTTAAATATTTGTTCGCCCTCAAACAAAATCATAACCTAAATTAACAAACAAACAAGTAAAATATTTTAATTAGATAACCGTCATTTTGTCTCGAGATTGAAATCATTATATTAAATTTATAAACAATTTCAAGGTCACATTACGAAAATTCATATCTACTTTTCCAATGCAAAACTAACGTGTGCGTGAATAATTAAGTAAAACACTATAAATTCATGAGTTTTTTCAATTCCTGACCCTCGATTGTTAAATTTTTAATTTCATTACTTGTAAAATTCACACACCCCAATTTTATTCATTTTTACTCTTTTTCTAGTATGTGATCTAATGTTGAATCTTTATATTAACCCATCAATCCTCTCTAGTGATCTCGCTGATTGAAAGTTAATATTTCAACAAATAAGGATTTTTCAAATTTTGACTGCTTCAACCTCCAAGACTCAACTAAGTTAATAATATATTGTCAAAGATCTAATTTATCAAATAAGTGTTTAAGATTTAATTGAGGCATGTAATACGTAAATGCATAATTTTTAATTTTTTTCTTATCTTATGTACAAACTTCTCTTCATTAAACTTTCTAAATGACCATTATAGCCGTTTTGGGCCGATGATTTTCAAATCAGATAACTATAGAGCACCTGATTTTAAATTCCTTTACAAGCTTAATCACTTGAATTATAAATGCTAAGAAAAAACATTTCACAATGAGATAGTTTTTTTTTCTTTTTCCCTCATGACTAGTGCAATGCCCTCATTAAACACCCATGTTAAAAATCGATCCATAGCTTAAGATTTTCACCTAATTTTCATTATATTGGCATTATACAATCAACATAAGAATTTACGTGCATGGAATCCTCATTCATATCCATATATTCCTACGACAATAAAATCACCCCAAAACTATTCTAATTTGGTTTAAGGATGTATAATGTAGTAATATTTTGGATTTAATGTCTAAGCTCTATTATTTCAACCTATCAATCATGTGAATCAACTTGTTACTTTATAATACTAAACTCAATTCATGTGTACAAATAGTATCAAATTTTACATGAATAAGAATTAATTAATTTAAGCATGTAACATATTCACGGTTCATAAATTAACACATAATTCCAAATATATTCATCATTGTAGGAAAGACTACCTAATCGACACGAGCATACAATAAACAAGAAAATCTTGTAAAAAAAATCATTTTTTTTCAAATTCTTTTATATATAATAAAGAAGTAGAAACGCACAATCATACAAGAGTAATAAAACTAAAAATTCAATATTTTTTCCATCCTCAAACTCACAATAAACATTGTTCTCCATGTTTTAAAGTATAATCTAGCAACATAAAGGGGTGATGAAAAAAGGTAGAATGTACCTCCCGATTTGTTTTTCTTGATATTGGAAGTAAGCTTTTTGGATCATTCTATTCCATTCTTCAGCTCATTAACCTTCCTCCCATTTGATATCTCTTTACCTTTGAAAGAGGAAAATAAATAGAAGTGTCAAAAATACAGTTTAAAAGCCATAATGTAGAGTGTATAATAATCGTTTTTTTATGTCCCTAGAGCTTTGAAAAATGTACCACATATGTTTTCTACTGTTTTTGATTCAAATATATACTTTTCTTTATCTAGGCTTGATATAGACAGGAACTAAAAATTTGCCTAAAACTAATACAACATAATAAACTACATGCAATGCACAGACATAAAGCATAATAAAAGGGTAAGGAATAGTGTTACTTTCCAATAAGCGCTTAATTTAAAGTTTTTGGCTATACTTTGTAGAGAAGATTATCATGGTGGTTCAAATAGGAATTTTTCGTCCCTTGCATTCATTGCATCATCTTTTTGCCCTATGCACTTTAAAATCTTTGTTCTCATCTGGATCAAGAATTTGTAGATCATCTTCATTAATACACTTGCGCTTCTCGAGATATAATGTTGTTTGGATGGATTGTGTAATTTAATTTTTTTTGTCCATCCTCTATCCTTAAGGTCAACTCACATTTCTCTATGTCAATCAAGGTTCGACCAGTTGTTAGGAAGGGTCGACCCAAAATTATTGGAATATCTCAATCTTATTCTATGCCAAGAACAAGGAAGTCCATTGAGAATATTAAATTTTCAGCTTTAATGAGTACATCATCAACTTTGTCTCTTAGCTATTTGATGCTTTTATCGGCCAGCTGCAGGGACACCATTGTTCCCTTTACTTCTCCAAGTCCTAATTAGTAGTAAATATATAAAGACATTAAATTAACACTTGCACCTATATCACGTAAAACATTAAAAAAATATTCATTGCCTAGTAAAATGGGTAAAGTGAAACTCTCTGGATCCTTCAGTTTGGAAGGAAATCTATTTTGCAACCTAGCATTGCTCTCTTCTAATAATGTCACTTCTTCAAATTTTGGAAGCTTTCTTTTCTTTGATATCATATTTTTCGAGAAATTTGCATAATTTGGGATCTGTCTAATAGCGTCGATGAATGATATGTTGATGTGGGTCTTTATTAGCATGTCCAAAAACTTCTCAAGTTGCTCATCAATCGAGCTTCATTTTCTAAGGGAAGGGAACATGAGGTACATAAGTCTTGATAGGAATGGTTGTCTTAAAATGTGGATCGTCTGACTTCTGATCTGGAACTATCTTTGTTGATTGTTTAGATTTATCCACTTGCTCCTCATATATGGAAGGTACTTTTTTCATTTGTTACCACCCGTCTCTTAACTGTAATGTATGGAATTTGAACCCCACTACGCGTAGTAATTGCCCGAACTCGAGTTGGTGCTTTCACATGTGAGTCACAGTTATTTCACCCTTCACAACACTCATTGCCGTTACCCGTTGTTTGAGATTTATTTCAGTGTCACTTGGCAAGTCTCTTGGTAGTCTCTCTTAAAATGCTTTTGTCATTTGTCCCATTTTATTCTTCAAATTCTTGATAGCAACCCCCTGATTCTTCAAAATCTTATCTGTCCTTTCCATGAAATTAGTTGATGTTTAAGCCATTCTAGCAAATGTTTCTTCCCATGGCGGCTTCTTTTTTGGCTACTAAAAACTTGGTGGTGTACCTTGAGATGACTGATTATTGCTCCAAGAAAAATTGGGATAATTTATATAGTCGAATAGTAGGTATTGGAGAGTGGATTTTTCTGCTGCATCGGGTAATTTTGCATGTAATTTACCTCTTCAGTTGATTTTACAAATGGACTTCCATATTGTAATCTACACTTTCATGATTTTCACCGCAATGGTTGCATCTTGGTCCATCTACTTGAACTGCATTTACTGTTTGATTGGTTGTCCAACTGTCTACCTTTTGAGATAGTGCTGCTAGTTGTGTTGAGATTGCTGTCGATATGTCAACTTCATGTATTCCAGCAACTTTCTTTCCACTTGATCTCTCTGTTGGCCAAAATGCACTAGTGAATGCTAGGTTCTCCACAATTTGATAGACTTGGTCTGTCGTCCTTTGTGTAATTGACCCATCACAAGAAGAGTCAATGTTATCCTTGCTTGCTAGAGTAGCCCGGTGTAGACGTACTGAACTTGAAACCATTTTTGTACGCCATGTTGTGGACATTGAATGATTAGCCCTTTGTACATCTCCCAAGCCTCTGAATAACATTTGAAATCCAATTGAGAGAATGTAGTGATCTCATCCCTCAACTTAGCAATTCTTTTTGGTGGTAAATATTTACTCCAAATTTTTTTACTCTAACTGTTCCAAGTGATGATGCTATGAGGTGGGAATATGTCCAACTATTCCCTAATTGAATACATCAAAGTGTAAGGAAAGAGGCTCAGCTGAATTGCATCAATGGAAACCCTCGGATATTCAATTGTTGCACACATCAACCTCGAGATGAGGTTTAATTTCAAAGAACTTATTTTCTTTTCATGCAAGTTCCACACTTGCAATCAAACATGCCCTAGTAGTTAAATTCTACAATGTTTTATAAGTTAACAAATTAGAACCCAAACAAAATATATGCACATATCTCAAAGAATATCAAGTTCACGATTAGCAATCAGTATCCCGTGAATAGTTTAGATAACCTATAAAACATGTGTGATTAATTTTTCTAGCATTGTCTCGTATAAAATTATTCATCACTTTAATTGGTTCGTCCAATACACATCAATTGAGACAGTGTCATTATTCGTGAATGGATAATCGTTACAATCAAGACAAACTACTTACTCCTGGTTGGTAGAGTAATTGACCCTTCAAACTAGATAGAGTACTAAACTCTATAAGTTGGTCTATGACAAATCATTCTCGATCGAAATATAAGTTATATGGTATTTAGCACATAACGTCTTTACCTTTCATTATTATTGTGTAAAGTGTCTTCATCTTTTGTTTTCTTTTTTTTTTCACCCTTAGTTACACTTTTGATTGAGCAAACAATTATTTCGCCCATTTTCTGTCAATTTCTCCTTTAAATGAATACTCGTGGTCAATTTTCTTGCAAAATGGAAGGGTAATATTGTCTTAGAAATTTTTCACCCCTTTCCTCCCTTATGCGTGCACAGTTTCCTTACAGTTTCTCTTCAATATTTCTTCCCTTTCTTAGAGCATTCTCCCCCTTCTCTCTCATCTCCTTTCCTTTCTCTCTTTTAGCCCATTCATTTGATTGCCTACCACTTCTATGCTTTTATGTGGAGTCATTTGCAATTTTGATTTTGGACACTCGTGTTTTCTAGATTTATTTATACTACTGCATTGGATGCTCTTGGAAAGGCAAGGAGGCCAGTGGAAGCACTTGATTTGTTTTGCCAAATGCTGGTAAAACTTTTGTAAAGTGCATCTTTGTTAATATATTTGAATAATGGGGAGGAGGAAATATACGAGTTGATTCAGCTTCTTTCTCCACTCCTAACATGAGCACATTGCTTCATACTCGAACATTGTCGTTTATAATTGTATTACTATGACTCTTGAACAAGCGGGGCATATTATTGTTGTCTACATTGGTGGGTATAAACAAGCTGCACTAAAAAAGAGAACAGGGATATTATATACCAAACATATTACTACGTATGGATGTTTATCATAAGTTTAATTTTAGGCAAAAAGGGGATGAACAACTCGGGTTCATCTTCACCATTGAAATTTGATCGATCATTCACCATTAAAATTTATTGGGTAATTTACAACATTAAATGTGTCATTGATCTTCTCATTCCACCCTTAGTTACACCCTTAATTGCAAGATAAAATGGAGATGAGCATTTCCAGTTTATCGATCACATATTTAGTGTCTTCATCTACTATTCAAATTTTTTAGATAACCCACCATTAAAGTAGCCATTGTTCTTTTCAGGGTGAAATATAATATTCTTTACTTTATTTTTTTTTAATTATTATTATTTAGCCCCTGTTTGGGATCCATTAAATTTGGATTTCGAGGAAAAAATTATTTTGGAATAATGATTTTTTGAAAAAATGTGTGATTAAAAATAAAAAAATCTTTGAATTTACGTGTAATATTATTATATTGAAAAATGTATTTTGACAAACATGGAGTCCAAACAAATGTTTAATGAAAAAATTTATAAATTAATTTTTTATTTTGTTGCGATGAGTTATGGAATAACTTGTTTAATGGGGAAGAAAGTCGCAAACTTTTCTAAGACGATATTACCTTTTCATTTTGAAAAGAAAATGATTATAGGTGTTCACTTAATGGATAAATTGACAAAAAATGGTCGGAAGGATGATTTGCACAATCAAATATTTAACTAAGAGTGAAAATGCAAGAAAAATAAAAGATAAGAACGTTTTTCATAATAATATTAAAAGGTGTGTATTCTTTACTCTCTACACAAGTATATAACTCATTATCATAAACAATCGACGACCATTAGTCGCTTGCTCAAGTATGTAACGAATAACTCAAATCCCCTCCCAACACTTTCTCGATCGAGCCCGTCATACCGGACTTGTCTAGTGCGGTTTATCTCTCCTACGTGACCTGTTGGCTATTGCATGTAGAGCGAGATTTACTTAGTGCGTACTCACGGGTAGTAGTTGTGGGTTCCTACGTCAACTAAAAAAAAGTATGTAACGAATAATTAACTCAAAATAAATAAAATGTTATATAATGGACAAACCTAACATGTTATAAATTACAGCTGTCCTAAAATAATAATGAAATAAACTTAGGACTAATTAACCAACGGAACACGACGTCGTACCGTGTGGAACGGCACCACCCACATCTCTGCCGTGACGAAGCATCTTCTGAACATCAATAAAGAAAAGGGTCCATTTCCTTGGAAGAATAGCTTTGTTGTTATTACAGTTTACACTCCACCACCAATAAATAAGCAAAAATACCATTATTACTGTTCAAACCTATACATACACATACACGTATCTATAGAGCTTCAAGACTACTACTCCTTCTCACTGAATTCTATAATCTTGTTTGCATTCAACAATAAGCCTTTGTTTAATCTGTCTACGTCAAGTCACAGTTTTGTTCTTAATCTTGCAATGGCTTCTATAACACCCATCTCACAGTCCCAGCCCTTATTCAAGAAACCTCAATTCACAATCTTGAATAGGCCTAAGGCTCAGTTTTTGTCAATACCCTCTATGAGTTTTTCTCAGAGGAAGACAACGATGGTGGTGGTTTCAGCCACAACAGCTGCTGAGAAGTCCAAGAAGAGGTACCCTGGAGAGGCTAAGGGGTTTGTGGAGGAGATGAGATTTGTGGCTATGAAATTGCACACAAGGGACCAGGCTAAGGAAGGAGAAAAGGAGCCTGAGGGTAAACCTCTGGGAAAATGGGAGCCTAGTGTTGAAGGGTACTTGAAATTCTTGGTGGACAGTAAATTGGTTTATGATACCCTGGAGATAATTATGGACAAAGCTGCTTTTCCTGAATGTGAGTATGTTTCATTTACTTTTGGAATATATTTTTTGATCTTGCTGCTGTACTTGATATTTAAGTTTAAGGTTTTGCATTGAATATGTTACTGTTCTTTATAGTGTTTGAGGTAAATTTGTGATTGCATTATGTTATGGTTACCAGATAGCTTGAAAGACTTCCTTTTTTAATATGATTCGGGTGAACAATTGTATTATGGACATTATTGTGCCATTCTGAGATAACACAGATCCTCTGTTAATTCGGAAATTTTGTTCTCTGTGTCTACAGAGATTATGATAGTACAATCTTGATTATTTGCTGTTATATCGCAACCAACCCATCAAAAATCCTAACATTTGCTCGATGTTAGAGATGATATTAAGCAATCACTAATTCATCAATATCCCACAACTATAGGATTGCAACTCCATCACAATGAATCTCTCCATGAAGTTAGGGATGATAATCTGTAATTACCATAGAGTTGTCATTTTCCTTTATAACACCTGGTCATTTACATCTATATTTATAGCTACTCTCATCGAGGGAATTGAGCTGAGCCTTTCCACATTGTTTTCTCTTTTTTGGTACTCTTACACTACAAAGACTTGCAATAAAATTGCGTCAGCCTTTTCTTTATTCCTTGTCATTATCTCGTATTGAAACAAACTAATGTCCTATCTTCACTCTCACTGTCACATATATATGTAAATTCTATTGTGTGTGTGCACATATGTAAAGTTCTATCATCTAAAAACAGATTAATCCTCCAGATTAGGTGGTTAAACATGGCCTGTGCTTGAGGCGATGTCGGTGCCACTTATCTTTGTGCCAATCCTTTCTTCTACTTTGTGCAAGACAAGGTTGAGCAAACGTTCGTTGTTTGTCTCACACATCAATACTCACGATCAACTTGTTGATGCACTTGTGAATCCTCTATCACGCACTAGATTTTAGCTATTTTGTTCCAAGACTGTAGTTTCTGATCTGATCTGACCCATCTTGCTGGAGCATCATAGACAATCTTGATTATTAGTTGAAAATAACCTACAATTATGCAATTGCGTCACCCTTGTCCTAATTGTCTCACAAAATTAGAGATAATATTCTGCTGTCACGAACTCGTGAATATCCCAAAATTAGAGGATTGAATCCCAATCACCATCAGTCTCTTCACTCCATGCAGTACATAATCTTTAACTACCGTAGTCCATACTATCTATTCCCTTATACCACCTTCTCGCTTGCATGAATATCTAGCTCTCCTATTTAGTATTGAGTGTAAGCTTTTGCATAATGTTTTGTGGCTTACCTCTCTTGTCCTGCAAATACTTGTAATATAATTGCTGAAATATTTTTCATTATTTCTTGCCATCATTTTATATTGCATATATGATCTGGAATCGTAAGTTTCGATTCCTTGATTGTAAAAGCAAATAAAATCTGCAGTTTTTCCCCCTTTTTTTCGACCCAACTCCTTTGGACTTATTAGAAAAGCATTCATTTCATCAACTTATGACTTGTTAATGATTCGTATCATACTTGTCGGGCTCCAATGAGGAGTCACTGAACTTATTGCCAATATGATTATTAGCTTGGCATACACCTGATTATTGGGGATTGCAGTTGTGAGATTTATCTTTGTGTGCAGCAAAATGTATGTCCTCGTCCAATGGTGCTTTATTAACCCCCCCCTTTGTAGTACTTATCTGCATCCTCGTACCCAAATATTTAGCTTCCTGGATGTGTAAACAATAGTTCTTTGCTTTGGCAATATTAATTATCCGTTTATTTGCTTCTACAATTTCCCAGAAGTCAGCTCCCATTTTTCATTTGGGTAAGATATCCATATAAGAAAGTATTTTCTATTGATTAACAGTTTAAAGTCACAATAGCAAGGCCATTAGATTTAGCACTTGGATGTAAAACATTCTCAACTAATTATCAAGAAAAGCTTATTGTCGTTTACTTTATGAGAAAAGCTAGATCTTTTCTTTCGGATACTGCAGAAAAGTCCTTGGAGTGTGACATTGCTTTGTCTTTCACTCAAATATTCATTCTTTTGCTCAGGAGTTGAATTCTCAAATAAGTTTCTAACAGTACTAAAGAAGTAAATGCACATTCTTCAGATTTTGCAGACTTTGTTTGCTACATGTAGGTTAGTATTTGGGGGATTGATAAAGTTTTGATTATTTTCGTTGTTTTGTGCTCAGATGCAGAATTTAGGAACACGGGATTAGAAAGGTCAGAAAGTCTTGCAAAAGATTTGGAATGGTTTAAGACGCAAGGTTATGCCATCCCAGAACCATCTTCTCCCGGTGTTAGCTATGCTCAGTATCTGGAAGAACTATCTGAAAAGGATCCTCAAGCATTCATTTGCCACTTTTATAACATATACTTTGCCCATACAGCTGGTGGGAGAATGATCGGGAAGAAGGTAAACAGTTTTAGTTTAAGAAAGAAAAGGCATTTGAGCTTCAGTTTGTGAACTATACTATGTGTAAAGCTGTAGTTTAGAAAGCATGCTGTGCAAACCATAGTGTAATGTGCAAAACCTAACACCCAATTGAGCATGGTTTTGTTTACAACTTAACGTCACTTGAAGGAAGAATCCTATTAAGCGGAAATTTTATGCTCAAACACACCGTCTTTTCCATCAGGTATCAGAAAAGATCCTTAACAACAAGGAGTTGGAATTCTATAAATGGGATGGAAACTTATCTGAACTGTTGCAGAATGTTCGGGAGAAGCTGAACCGGGTTGCTGAAGTAACTTCTTTTCTGAACTTTTTTGTGTAATCTTTTTAACTCAGCCTCTTATCTAATACTTGGGTGTGGGAATTTTGTTCAGAACTGGATGAGGGAGGAGAAGAATCATTGCCTGGAAGAAACTGAGAAATCGTTCAAGTTTTCTGGGGATATCCTTCGTTTGATATTGTCATGATGCACAAAGTTTCAGCTTCCTCGTGCAATCGAGGTCATTAAATGCAACCACTGTTAATATTCCCCACATTTCCATTTCTGTTATTTCAAGGTTCATGTTTTCTGTACAAGTTGTACTCTAAAATATACATTGTGTTGCCTCAATATTCTGAGGAAAGACTCCCATACGCGTGCAATATTGTGCAATTGAAGCTATTAGTCCCCCCTTCTCAATGCATTTTGATAGATTTTTGATTATATGAAACTCAAGTTAATACTGTTAGATTTTATTAAAAATAATATAATAATGTTATTCGTCTAGAGTTCATATGACCGTCGATTTGTGTGATGGTGAGGTCATCGTCATATTGCCCAATAAAGTTAGAATGTATTTGAACATTGACTTCATTGTCATATGGAGTAATGATCATCTAGAATCTAAATGAATAACATTTCTCATAATAACAGTCTATATTGATAATATCATTTATTGCAAGAGAATTGAAGTTTGTACGCAAGATTCCATTCATTCTTTCTCTGGACTATTAGGCACAACATGTTTCTTAGTGAGATGTGAGTATTAAGAGAGAAAATTTCAAATCGAATAAAGATGAAACATAGACTAACTTATAAAAACTCATGCTACTCTTCGTAATAAGGTTAACCTTTTAAAATTGAACATTAAGTCTTAATATGTTAGAGGATAAAATTCAACATCGAATAAAGATAAAAGCATAGAACAACTTTTAAGGGTTTGGATTACTCCTCTGAATAAGATTGATCTTTTAAAATGAAATTAATATGGCATCAAAATTCATTAAAAATTTCATATCAAATAAAGATGAAAACATAAATTTACTTATAAGGATTTACGTAAATCTTCTTAATAAGCTTGACCTAGTCTTAATAGTGAGCTCGATTCATTGACCTTTTGCCACAGAGGAAATCCCATAGTTTCAAGAGAACTTGAGCTTGGACACCATTAATGTTATATATTGTCGAGCAAATATACAATTGCTCAAAATTTATAGGTAGGTTTCTGAATTATGCACGTTGCTGTTTGTGGTGATGATATAATTCATAATATATAGCTTATATTTCGTTTTATCATTGATTATTTAAGTTTGATGATATTGTCATTTATTTCATAAATAGACAATGAAATGTTTATCTCGATTATAGAATTGGCGAGTACTAAGTTGAGATTTTGCATTAAACACTACCGCATGACATTTAACTATGCACGAGGATCGTTAAATTAAATAAAAATGTTGAACCAGCAAATACAATATATCTCAATCATGACACATTAGAGATTCTATACACGTGATAAGACCGTCAATTCAAATCATGACATATTGATTCCCTAAATCACGACACATTGGAACCACATGGCATCTAAGATGTCCAAACTTGTGTATTTTGGGGTTAGAGTTGTCTTGATTTGAGTAAGAAATACTATAACGTCTACACATATGACCATTCTACTAAAATATTTCTCCAAGACGTGCCACCAAGAAGAGAGAAATAGAGGGGCAGTTAGACACCACCATTGCGTCCACTCGTGTTCTCCTTCTCCTGCTTAGACCTAGTTTATCTCAATCTAAGAAATGCACCACTACATGTACTTGTGCTTAGTGAATACTCGAAAAGATTGAAGGGTCGAAAACTAGAAACAAAGTACGACGAAAGCAAAAAGAAGGGGCTTGCCTCTTCCCCATCACACAGTTAGATTCCATTGGAGAACCACACAGAGACACCTAATCTTAGCTCTTGGATATCAAGCGGGTGCATGTTAACAAGTGCCTCAAATCAAGAGCTCGGCCTTCACATAGCTCCAATGTTTCAAGTTGGGGCCTATGTTATGCCATGTTATGTCGAGTGTAACAATGGCGTATGTCTTTTCGGTTTGCCTTGAGAATGATTAACTGTGTTAGCATGTTCTACTCAAGCTATAATTCTAATGACCACCATATGCTTGCTAGCAAAGCATATTACTCGATGCTCCTACACTGATAAGAAAAGCAATATTCGGACAGGACGAATGAAGGGGCGAAAAGAGGAGATGGTTAATAGACAAAGAGGCAAAAACAAGTTCAAAAGAAAAATCATCTTCCTTCCCAAGCCACTGAAGAAAAACTTTCGCTGCTACGTGACACAAGCAAGGAAATGAAGAACAATATTTAGCTATTGATAACAAACAATTAAAGAGAACAGAGATTTACAACATTTCTACTCCAAAACCACTACCTCCAAGGAGAAGGCCAGCCCTGAATAATAACTTCAGTAAATGACTAAGGAGCAAGTACACTCATTCTAACATTTGATCTAATGAAATTCATTAATGTTAACATGAAAACAAACTAGCAGCTGTAGTACTTCCCTCAGAGAATTGGAAAAACATGTATGGTCATGTTTGAACCTAACTTAACTGCATATACCAAGTGCATAACAAACAAATAATGAATGATTTTGACTAGCCGATTTATGCCATCATGTTCCCTCAACAATTGTAGCAAGTAGGAAGGAAATTGAAATTACGTACATTGATCTCTTTCTACATTTCTTTATAATTTTCTCAGCAACACAAAAGAAGTATTTAAACTTTTGCAAAGTAATACATCCTGCTACATCCATGCCTGTTTAAGGCCGAGATAGATAAATTCATAGAGGAACTAAATGGAACGTACAGTGAAGATCCAATATTGTGTGTTAACCATCATGTGTGCTCATAAAACCGCCAATGAAGCCTGCGCCATTACAATTACCACACAGAATCTCCTTTTTACCCCTGCACAAGAATTGGCATGAATATAAAAGTGGATATTGATAAGAGAGATGGTTGTTACTTTCTGCAACAGGTGGAAGCCATACAGTGACACATGAATCCAGGAAGTTGACTTTTAGATTGTTTACCATATTTACCTCCATTTGTTGTATATAAATAGTGGACAGAGGAATAAACAATTCAATTCACACAATCATTCAAGTCTGTTATTCTCTTCATAAGGGTTATGCTGGGTACAATGTCAG
The DNA here is from genome assembly GCA_903798325.1 of Fraxinus xanthoxyloides. Lineage (NCBI taxonomy): Eukaryota > Viridiplantae > Streptophyta > Magnoliopsida > Lamiales > Oleaceae > Fraxinus > Fraxinus xanthoxyloides. The sequence continues at coordinate 15,000 of CAIGRL010157976.1, forward strand.
ATGCTTGACATAAAGAAAACTTAATGGGTGAGAGTACCTGCAAAGCCAACACAGTGCTCCGGCTTTGTACTGTCCATTGAAGTGATCTACAGAGTTAACTCCAGAACCTTTGCACTGTGAACATGCTACAGCACCTGATAATCGTATTTTAGGAAAAGAAACATAGCAAAGTAAATAATCAGATGATCGAGGAAAAGAAAAGTCACATATGCATTAGCATGAGTACAAGGCAAGAAGAGCCAGCAGCATGTATATTAGTTTATCTGTCAATTAACATTAGTCTTCAACCTGAGTTCAGTTTTAATAATTAGTCATCCACCAACCAATGGAAAGCCAAACCATAAATAATTGACAATGTTTGTGTAAAGCTTTGCTCAAGAAAACCAAAAAGATGCATTTCCTTCCAGACTTTATAAGAGATGATAAGATTAGAAATGCAAATTATCATTAGAACAAGAAAAGCATTCCCTGGTAAAGAATAATGGAAATAGTGCATGAGTTGATCAGAAAATCAGCTCTCTGCCCAAGAAAATATCAGGAGGGGAAAAAGAGGAGAATCAATAAAACGAGAGAATAGCAAACTAATCCAGCTATAAAAGTGCAAACGACAAGACTATTACTCAAATGATCTCTGGTTTACTTGGCAGGTTTACATGGACAAATATTCTATATAAAGAATTATTAAAAGAGCTCCCAATGCAGTTTTAATATAAATTGCTGTCGACAAAGCAAAATGAATGAAAGTATGGAACTAAAACGCTTTGAATACCTCCCTCCCCACCCACCCATCCATCCTTGAGGGAAATATGTGAATGTCATACATTGCCATGAAAATAGATGAATGAATGCCCATGATGTGACAAATAAAAGTAATGAACTGATAATGAAGTTAAAGAATTGACCAGTGACTAATATTCTAATTGAAGACAACCATAATGGAAGTTAATATAATTGTTTTAAACCCTTGATATTAATCTAACAGCAAAAAATCCTTTTAACATACACAGAAAGTGCATTCTTAAAAAAATATTGTCTTGGCAATAGAAGATGCGTAATTCAAATGACAAAGGAAAACTATTGGGGTCAATTAAGAATATAAAAGTAGTCACTAGACAGTGATTCTTCAGCTTACCATTACCCTCACAATCAGTACAAACTATGCTATTTGATTTGGTGCTTTGTTTGCTGTCTGTAGCCTGAAGATTAAAGCAAGACAAAATTTCAGATACAAATGCAGTTAAAACAAAAAAGAAGGGAATCATGGAGCAAGGAATGGAAAAGAAGTGAAGAAAACCTTAGCACAATAATGGAGGTCTCAAATGATCCAGATTGGGATATTAGTAGCTGCCTTAAGTTTACAAAAGGACCAAAGGCACTTATAGCCAAGATAACAATATATTGTATTTCAATTAAGCTATCAAAGATTTACTAAGACTTATAATGTTTCAGTTACATATTCAGTCTACTTAATAATTCTCTGCATTTTAACCTAAGAGCAAAATGTGAATTGCTTTTGACTGCAATATCAGGCTGTCAGATGGATCTGACAATTGTTGGTTGCTTTCTGGGTAAGGTTGTCAAGTACAAGGACAATCAAAATCTCAAATCTTGGGCCTAAGACTACTTGGCCAAAGCTATGTCATCCCTCAAGCTTGTTTCAGATTGTAAGAAAGTACTATTTCAGCTCTTTCCTAGACATGTGCTATATTATCTCTTTTGGGTGTGATGCATGTCCCTAAATGTGATTGCCTAAGTTTCATTATTCCTTTTCCTCCTGATTTTTATTCTCCATAGAAACATACTCTAGAATTCGTTAAGTTCTCATTTCTCATTCTTCTCCCTCAAACACAATAATTTCCCAGTCGCTTTTTAGAGCATATGATCACACTATCGGTAAAACATCCTTAAAAATCATTGACTAAGGCTCACTTTATTGCAAGCAGATGATTTTAGTGCTGAATGTACAAAAACATCCATGTCTAAAACCTTAAGCCGGTAGATATATTTATTTAAATTTATTATTCAAAAGCTCATTTCAACAAATTATGACTAAATAGTGAAGCATTCAAGTGCAAATGTTGACTCACCTTAACCTTTAAAGCTTCAAAATTAGCTTTTCTCGAACTGGTGGTGCAATCATTGATCCATTCAACCTTCTTATTAGCAAAGTTTCCACTAATAAGCCCTGAAAAAAATAATCAAGAATTCACATTAAAAATGATTTCAAATGAACACAAAGTAAAACCAAGAAGCTCAAGTACCCCTGCCCCAGTCCCATTTCCACAATTACGAACAAGTACGCGCACAAAAACTCACCTACAAGGATATACCCGTTACAAAGATAAGTGAATTCATAGAAATGCATATAAAGCACAAGTACCCACAAAAATATGTAAGAATATGTGTATAAAATAATAAATATGTAGAGAAAGAGTACTGGGTTTGTCGAGGGTCTTGAAGGAGATGGGATGCACGGAACAAATAGAATTCGCCATTTCTAGTTGAAATTAGAGCTCGAATTTCAGGGAAGTTAGCCTCTTTTGGTACAAAGGAGATAAGGCTCTCCTCTGTCTCTTCCTTCGTGACATAAGAGAATTTTAATATTTTGGTAAATTAGGGATTGGCTCCCTAAACTTTTCAACTAATGT
>CAIGRL010157980.1:0-10027 GCA_903798325.1 Fraxinus xanthoxyloides
CCACGTATCCATTTCCTTGGAGAAGGAATATGTTGTGCTCGATATTAACAAAAGCGAAATTGTATGTCATTTTTTAATAAAAAAGTAATACTTAACTTTAAAAAGTGACATTGTACCACTTGTTTTAAATAATGATCCATTATTACATATTATAATTTAATTGTATTCTAATTATATAAAAATTTTAAGTCTATTTGTAATGATATATACAAATTTACTTATAAAGTATATTTTTTCATCAAGCGCACATATTCTTAAAAAATAAAATTAAAAAAAAAATCAACTTATTATGAGCAGAATAATTAAAATAATTTAGCCTCCATTTGATAAATTTATTAATGAATTTTAAAGATGAATAATAGTAGAACTTACTAAATGTGTGGATGATAATAAATATTATTTATGAATGTGTGATTTAAATTAATGTTTAATTTTAATTAAATTAAAAATCATTTATAATTTTTTATCAGAAAGGAGGCTTAGTTATAAATATATTTTTAAATTTAAACTATTTTAATTGGTGCGTTGTAATTGATTTGAATTTTATCAAACATCTTATATTATGGACACAGAATATGCAAGTTAATTTCCTGATTTGCCATTGAACTTTGTATAAAGTTTTCTAAGAAATCACTGAATTTTAAAAGTTCCCACTTAATCATGAAACTTTACAAAATGTAATTTCATCGGTCGCTGACTGAGAGGGGACCTTTTGAGTTTCAGTGACTCTGCGAAAACTTTATGCGAAATTCAGTGACCAACCAGGGAACTAACTTTTAGTGACTAATGGGGACTTTTGAAGTTTAGTAATTAATGGAAATTTTTTTAAAGTTCAGTCATCCACTAAAAACTTTACGCAAAATTCAATGACAATTAAGGTAATTAATCCCCATTTTGGCATTTTTATTAATTTTTTTTATTATTGTTTTTAGTCTTTTTCTTTCTTTCTTTTTTGTAATCCTACCCCCACAATTTTATTCTCACTAGCATCGCAAAACTTTGAAAAAATAGTCTTTTATCCTGAGATAATTGACAAGGTTGTCTGCTAACCTCTTTAAAATTAAAGAGGCAATAGAGATTCATATAGTCAACTAGAAATTTCCGTTCCATACAATTCCATGGATTGCTTTATTTTCGATCATCTTTCCATTAAGACACACTTAAATAAAAACTAGAAATTTATTAGACTCCTAGCTAAATTTTTTTTTTTTTAAATTGAATATTGTTAAGTGATGAATGTTGAAGGGGATTCTTCCAAAATAGTTAATTGCATGAGCTTCTGTTGCTTCTTTAATCTTAGACACGTCAGCAAACAACCTTGTTGATTACCACATAATAAAAGATTATTCATTTTTTTTTTAAGTTTGGCGATTTTGAAGAGAAAAAATTGAGGGGTAGGAGTACCAAAAAAAGAAAGAAAATAACAAAAACACAAAAAACATAAAAAAAATAATAAAAATGGAGGTCAATTACCTAATTAGTCACCAAACTTTGAGTATCCTTCCTAAGGGGTCATTGAATTTCAAAAGTTTTCCTTCAAAAGTTCCCCGTTAGTCAATGAACTTTAATCTCTTGATTGGGTACTAAACTTTGCATAAACTTCTTAGGGATCACTGCATTTTAAAAATTTCATTTTAGTCTCAGTGATCGATAAGATTACATTTTGTAGAATTCAATGACTAACATGGAAACTTTATAAGTTCAACGACCCTGTGAAAACTTTATACAAAATTTGGTGACTAAAACCCTGAATTATGCTTAATAGGTTTTCAATTCGTGCAAATATCCTTATCCTTAACAATATAAAAGAGCGAGTTTTTCGTCTCAATACGTGTATTACGGAGTCATTTTTGCCCATTTTCATTTCATTCCCCAAACTTTCGTTCTCAATATCGGGCAATGAAACTGTCAAACCGTAGCAGGCCTCAGAAATAGCTTCCTTTTCACTTCTCAACCGCTAAGAAATCGCATGAAAAATAGTAGCGACAGAACTAGAAGCACCAGAGATCTCAGCATATTCGAACTTCTGAGCTTTGAGTATATTTCTACATATAGATTTGTGATTTACAAATTTAATATTTGATTTGTGAATTGCTATGAATGAATAATGAAATTAATGATGAAGAGTTGGTGGGAATTCTGTGAATTTTGACTAAAAAAAGAGCAAAACCGCTGTGGTGTCTCCGTCCCACACGGAGACCCGACCTATCTCCGTGCCTCACGGAAACACGCATGGTGCTTCTGTGCGCGCAAGTTTTTTTTTTTACATTGAGCTAAATAATACATGTTCTTTTATAACTTCTTTTTAATAAGATGTATGTGAAATTCTTTTTCTACATTTAATCACTACAATATAAAAGGAGCAAAACACTTTGTAACACATGTCGATTCCGGAATTATTACTGAATTATTTTTTAGTAATTTTTCCAAATACTGAATTTCATTTATTGGGCATGGCCACGAGGGGCGCTGCCCCCTCGACCCCCCGCCACCTAACCGGTCAGGTCGATCATCGTCGAGAAGCGTCCCTCGACCCCCGCGATCTGATCGGTCAGGTCTATCACCGTCAGGGGCGTTGGCCCAAACCATGATATAAATGTTGGCTACGATGAGTTGCGGTCAACTTAGAATAACGACCATCATGCAGTTAATATAGTAATATATAAGATGCGTATTGATTGACTTTGAAATTGAGCAAGTAATCGAGTTTTATTGGTTTTAAGTTTCATGATGCTATCTACCAAGTTTTATTGGTTTGAACCTTTAGCAATCGAGTTTTATCTTTCGTTGTAACTTTCAAGTTTTCTATTGAAAAAGTTTTGTTAAATAAGATTTAACTAGTGATGTCTACAAAATAACAAAAAATCAGTCAACTCTATTACATAGACAATTATACTACAGCACGTGTCTTGCACGTGCATCTGACTAGTAATTACAAAAGAGAGACTAATAACCAAATTTATTAATTGTTTCCCTTTTCAATGTTCATGTCCATGTTCGATCTCGAATTTAATTTTTTTTTTTTTCAAATTCACTTTCAACCACACATTTCATGATNTTTCAAGTTTTCTATTGAAAAAGTTTTGTTAAATAAGATTTAACTAGTGATGTCTACAAAATAACAAAAAATCAGTCAACTCTATTACATAGACAATTATACTACAGCACGTGTCTTGCACGTGCATCTGACTAGTAATTACAAAAGAGAGACTAATAACCAAATTTATTAATTGTTTCCCTTTTCAATGTTCATGTCCATGTTCGATCTCGAATTTAATTTTTTTTTTTTTCAAATTCACTTTCAACCACACATTTCATGATATTCACAATTTTTATCATTTTTCAACAGCACATTTTATCAATTTTTTTTCAAAATCTATTAAAAATTTAATTTTAATTTAAGCCAGAGAGGGACTATATATATAGCCTATCGAATACATGATATTTTCTAAAATACAGATAAAGAAATAAATAGCATAACAGTGAAGCTTTGTGTATACTATAATTGATGGCAAAATTTGACATGGCACATCCATAGTACCAAAGTATGTACGTGTATACTTTAGTATGTACTATATTGAAAAATATTTATCGTTCATTCACAGTGATGTGCTACAATTAGCAGCTCCAAATCCCACTTTTCGACGAGCAAGATCAAATTCTACCCATCGATTTTGTTGATGAAAATTGCCAACAATGTTACTTGAAGTACCAAGCAATGATGACCGTCCGATTCCTATGCAATGGACCCCACCTCCAACGTCATCCAAAACCCTCTCCTTATTGATCAGAATCTCCACACCATTTTCAAATTGAAAAACCATGTCGCCTATGAGTCGTCCGATCTCATTAGAATTTCCATCAAAGCACATATCCAACGATCCTCCGTGTACGTACCCTGGCTTTAGCCTTCGACCTGCCACACTCACAACTTTCTCTCTTACCTGCCAAGGTAAAATCATATGTTGTTTAAATTCAAAAAGAATATTTAACTAATAAGTTGAATTTTGATATTGAACCATAAGAATCACCTCACATTTGGTCTTTTTTAAAAGAAAAAAAAAAAATTAAATAAATGCGCTATTGAAAAGTTAACAAAAAATTGTGGATTTAATGAAATGTTCCGTTAAAATTAATTGTCGACTTTGATTAATTTTTGTCAATTTTTTTAGTTAAATTACCAAGGCCGACAAAGTTTGAACGACGGTCCATTTTCAATATAACCTTTTTAAATGAGCTAATATCTTGAAAATATGTTAAGGTAAAATTCCACATCCTATAAACTCGAATGTCAAAAAAATTAACATTTAACAGCTGTTACCTTAGAGTACGCCTCATCCACTAAAAATGTGTATTGGGTGCCGGAGTCAATCATCGTCTGGCCGGAACCGCCAGCATCAGGCCGGAATACCGATACCGGTATGTTCAGTTTCTTCCCGGCTATCATTATCCCCGTCATGGGAAGAGTGTAGGCAAGAGGATCAAGATTCGGCATGCTTTGAATTTGAGGAAAAGATAGAAGTTTGACATACTTAAATGTGTGTGAATTCGGATTCTTTCCGAGGTAAAATGTTCCGATCGGCGTAATCCGCGGAGTGCCTTGCCGGAGTGGCACGCAGTAGGAGAATTTTTTTATTTTAGCTTGGGAAGGAAATGACAGCCGCCCAAGATTCATTCCCAGAATACCCTGAGCCTCGACGGAGCTGTTGGTGCAACCAAGAACCAGAGGATGGGTAGTTTGGGAAGGTGACAATGTGAATTTATCTGTGACGAGATTGCCGTCAGCCAAAGTCCCGTCTGCATAGAAGTAAGAATAGTGGCATAAATTGTTCTCACAAGAAGTTGGGAGGGTAAAATCGGGATTTCGTGGCATGCAAAGCTGACTATTGCATGGGAGGTTAGAGAAAGTAGAAGAGAGAGAAGGGTCAAACGACGTCGTTGGAGGCTTTCTCGGTGACTTCTTTTGGCATTGTATCCATGAAAGTTGGCTTCCTGTGTCCAACACCATTGGCAGAGTCTGTGGTGGATTCCCTATTGGGAAAGAAACAATCAGAGCCATTGAATACCTGAATGATGATTTGTAGTGGATTGACGGTGACGATGGGACTGCACCCTTTGATCTTCGATGGTCATGTCCTTTAGCGTTGTGAGAGAGAGGGACATATGAGAGAGAAATCGAGTGGCTTTCATTCGTCGTGTTTCTTGTTTCTGTTTCTGTTTCCGTTTCCGCACAACTCAGATGAAGAAAGTTAAAAAACACGAGACATAAAAGAAAGAGAAAATTGTAGGACGCCATGAAAGATTGTGCAGAGAATCAGAGAGCGAGAGAGAGAGAGAGAGAGAGAGAGGCCACCAGTGGTGGAGGTGGTGTGGTGGTTTTATAGTGGGCTTGGCCGTGAAATGTGGTGGTTAGGGGTGCTTGGTATTTTATAGCCAAAACAATGAGGGATTTCTTTGATTCATATGATTGAGTGGTGTTTTCTAAGTTACATATAATTGATTTTCGACAGTTAAGGATACACTTACAAACACGTTGTGAAGTGGCTTGTATTGGTAGATCATGTTTGGCTTATAAGCTAAGAACGTATAAATAAGCTAAATATCTAGGTAGAGATCATCATCATTATTATTATTATTATCATTATCATTATTATTATTTTATAACCGTGGATATTCGGACCAACTTGTGCACACCTTGATTAATGCCACGAAACCTTGAAGTTTACAGCTACCACTCGCATCAGTGGCCATGAGGGAACTGGAACTGGTCACCATTCGGAAGGAACCTCAAGACCTGACCAATTGAGTGTAGGTAGAGATCATTATCAAAATAAATAATTTACATGTGAAAAGACTGGCTTATAAGCTATAATTTAAACTATTAATTATTCCCCCTTTCATTAGAATGGTAACTTGATTCCATATTAGAATAAGATTTCTTTCCTTGTGGGGCACTCAATACATAATCTACCAATGATTTTGAATGACAAAGTATCAGAAAATGAAATAATAATATACTTAACTTTAGTGAATGTTGTGTGTTTCAATTACCGAATAAAAGACTCTATTTTCATGGTTTCTCGGAGTACTAATTACACAATTAATTATTGTTAAAAAATCGTTAAAAATAAACTAAAAAAATTGAATTAGTTTCGCAAATGGTCATTTAATTTGTGAGAATTTCAAGTTGATCTTCAAAGTATTTTTTGTCCTGTCATTTAGTCATGAAAATTAATTAATATTGGTAAAGTATTTTTTTTTTTTTTTTACTCTTTTAGCCACTAATGTTAATTAATGTTAAACCATTGAACTTTATTTTTGGATTAGGAAAGCCCACAAGGTTCGAATGATTGAGGCGTGAAGAAATCCATCAAGCTTGAAGTTTCATGATTTAATCAAGAACGACGAACGGCAATCAAGATCAAAAATTGAAGTAGAAGGCAACGTAATTCCACAACCTTTGCATGCTTTGAAGAACTTTGTAACTTGTATTAACCATCGAAGATATCTGATTCGATTTAACATAACAAAATTTTAATGAAAATCACGAGATTTAACATAACAAAATTTTAATGAAAATTTTAGCTACTTGGACGCTTGTTCAATTTTTTTAATTTTATTTTTTAATGAAAATCACGAGATTTTAGGTTATCTTCATTATGTCCAACAAATCTTATCGCTTCAAGAGGTTTAAGACATTTCTCCTTTCAATTAGACGATAATTATTCATTTTTACGTGGAATTGTTCTCAAATCCTACCACAAATAGGCTATTTCTTGCCTCACGAAGAGGTGCATTAGGTATCATTTGGTATATATAGTTGACAAACTTATCTTTCATAGCAATTGAAATCTTAACTCCTTCGTACTCAGGGATTGCAATGGGTCGAGCCGGCATGTATCATTTGGTATATAGTTGACAAACTATTCATTCATAGTGGCAATGGGCGGCTCGGATTGTGCTCGTCACGATTCGAGCATAACTCGAGAGGCAAGCTCGGCTCACGAGCTTTTTTATTATTATTAAATTAAACACTCTTCCTTTATTCGGGTTTGTGATCGGCTACTTAAATTTTGAGTAGGCAGAGTTAAAAGCACGAGCCGAACATAACTCGAGAGGCAAGCTCGGCTAGCGAGCTCTTTTCATTATTATTAAATTAAACTCTCTTCTTTTATTCGGGTTTGTGATCGACTACTTAAATCTTGAGTAGGCGGAGTTAAAAAATTGTATACGAACATGTTTCGTGTAAAAATTTTTTTTTAAATTTTAAAAAAATTTAAATTAGTATTATAAAATAACAGATTTTGTTCAATATGGTTAAATTAAATATCACTCACCTCACGACATGCAATTTCGATATATTTATCTTGCAATCGGAAATGAACATTTTCTCAATTCTTCACGTACATTAATGCTTCAAAAATATTTTCTTTAAGTCGGCTCGTGAGTTTGGACAAAACCTTCTTACCCGCACTAAAAGCTGACTCCAAAGTTATAGTGCTAACCAGAGATGTCTGTAGGTCTTTTACAATCGCAAAAATCACCGACCATCGTTGTTCGTATTTTCGTCATAATTCAATTACTTCTTCTAATTTTTTTAATTATTTGGTTGTTAGGCATATTATGATTAAAATAATCAATTAACTCAATGGACAATGTATTTGGACTTGCGTTCGATGTTTGATTATATGCAGTAGAAAAATTACTATCAGAGGAACGTATTGTATTTACATGATATCTATACGTGTAAATGCATTCGAATAAAGTTAATATTTCAACGTCGTATTCTTCAATAAAAATGGGAGGAGTAGGTGCAGAGTATACCTGACTAATATTTGTACTTATTTGTTCTGCGTATAATTCATACATTTCACATAAAATTTGTTCTAGACTTCTATAATTGATAAATGTATTAAAAGTTAAAACTCTTGAAATTTGATCAATTACATATATAGTACCCGATAAATTGTATCGATGGTCCATGATGCATGCTAAAGGAAATAACATAGACAAATCTTCCTAATATTTTCTAAACTTTAATTTAATGGAATATATAATTACACTAAAATAAGAGTCATTTTTGTATTTATTAAAAGCTTTGCAATCATATAAATAGGTCCAAGCACCATACAACTATTGAGATAGTACACTCCAGATAAAATATTTGTAGAGTCATAAAAATTAATCTTTTTTTTTTTAATTTTAAAAGCTAAAAGCCAATTGGATTCATTCAAAATAGTTTTATCATCGTTTCTAATTTACATATTGTTATAAAATTCGGTTATTAAATGTTCAAAATCTTCGCATGATTTTAATAATAAATAAGTGGAATATCATTTATACCCTACATCACTAACAAATGTTTTTATATTCGTCACTCCAAAATTTGGCACAAAGTTCCTCAAATGTTTGTTTTCTACTAGGTGAAATAGTAATATATATTAGTGCATCCCTAATTTTTTGAAATTCATTCTTAATATGTTTTAAACCATCCTACACAATTAATTTAAAAATATGGCACACACAATGAATATGAAACAAAGAACCATCAAAATCAGGCTGCAATATCCTACACAATTTATCGATAAACTGCCTTAAAAACTCTAGCGTTGTCAAATGTAAATGAATGAATCTTACTCTCACAAATGATATTCTTTAATAATATTCATAATAGCGTTATATTTATTGTTAGCGCTATGAGAGAACTCAATAATTTTAAAAATATTATGCATACACCAAGTATGTCCATGTAGTGTGTAGTTGCAGCTATATAAGCTCTTTATATTGCCCTTCCTACGAAGTTAAAGATATAGTACTCTCATATTTTTACAAATCGGTAATCATTGTTTCTTTATAAGAAGGAAATATTCTATTGTATTTGAACGAAGAGTGTTTCAACTTATCCCATTGTATCTTGGTTGAAGGTATTCTTTCATGTATGCGACGAAATATTGGTTGTTTGCTATTGCTAGAGGGAACTCAACAGAGGAAATGAATTTCATCATTCTCGTTCGAGTTTTCTCCTCCGAATATATTCATGTGGAAAGTGGCGAAGAAGTAGAACTAGCGCTCAGATTACCAAATTGCAGTTGAATTTGACCAAAAGCAAGAAGCCCATGTTTGGCCACACATGCTTTGTAGTGACGATTAAGGTTGATGGTATCAATGTCCCAATCGTTGTTGACAGTATTTACATACTGCTTTAGACTCTAGGACTCCATCGACCACTAGCCATGTTGAAATCAATTTAAAGTGATCCCAACATTTTGCATGTTTTTCTCCACTTCGCTTCCCTCTTGCATTGGGAACATCTAATTCATATTCCTCCTCATGTTCCGCTTCGAGAATATCATGGTCATTTAAATCAATTGTATTACTTCTTTCATGAGCATTCAAATCTGGAATACTTTTTTGGGAATGGGTACTTCGTTCAAACCGAAAAATTCATTCCAAAATTGACTTTGTAGCATTACATGTGATTCACTTCCGATACCGAACAAGCCTTAAATGAGTATGGATTCATTTGTGAATTGTGATGTAATGCATAATAAGTAACTAGATAAGTAAATAAAGAGTATGGAAAGAAATCAAGAATTTAAAGAAAGCTGATGTGTAAGATTGTAATTATAAATTTGTAATGTGATAATTTATATTGAATAATTTAATATTATTATTCCCTAATTTTATTTATGATAGGAAGATATATTTGTCATTTCACAACCTTTTATTGAGAAAATGAATAGAAATGATGATTTGAGCAATCAAATGTGTAATTAATGGTGAATTATCAAAAAATAAAATAAAAAATGAAATGCCATACATTTTTTCACAATTATAGTTAAATATGTGGATATTATGTGCTAATTACTTTTTTAATAATTTATTTGTGAGTCATTTGCACTTTTTAAAAAAATTTGGGATTATGATTTTAATTAGTTCTTTCTTTATCTTTTTGTTTTATTTAAATAGAATGGTATATTCGTCAATTCACCTCTTTTAATTGAGAAAATTAATAAAAATGACATTT
>CAIGRL010157983.1:0-12204 GCA_903798325.1 Fraxinus xanthoxyloides
TTTCTTGCTAAAAATGGAGCTCAAACAAGGGCTAGAACTCATTTCATTTCTACCGGATTGATTTTGAAGAATAAGTGTGCCTGAAACTTTGGAACTTGCTTAATAATGGATTCTTGAGGTGGATGCTCTGTAATACGGACATTTCAACTAGAGTAAATTATGAATATACACTCGTATTTAAAATATTTCAACAAGAAAAATTAATAACAAGTATAAAATTGAATTTATACTAAATATATGAAATTTTTTAAATGATTTAATCAAAATGTCGACAACGTGTCGTGTCAATACTTTTTTGAAAAATTGCGTGTCTGACACACGTTCAGTGCCTGTGCATTATAGAGTGGATGAATTGGGCCTGTTTTAGTAGTTCTAGAATGTAGAACATATATTGTATGAATAATGGATTTCCAGCATCAACTTTCTTTTGGCTATTTATCCGCAACTTGGTGGAGGAAAATGTGATATTCATCGGATCGCAATTTACTCCACTTTCCCCTCTTTTTGTCAAGTTATAATTCTAGGAAAGGAAACCATTGGTGAAGATGTGGAGTTGCGTCTTGTATGGACTACTTGAATGAAATGAAGCTCCCCCTTTGCAGAAAGAGAGGTGGTGGGTTGGTTGGTTTGAGGAGTGAGAAGGTTGTTCTGAAATATCTAAAATATGTGGAAGGCTAAGCTTCAAAGGGAAAACTCGACACTATATTTTTTGAACAAACTATTCCAGCTTCCTTGCTTGTCATCTATTATGAAATAATAACAATTGGCTAATCTGTTCTCTGGACAAACCAAGCCCTCTTGCTACTGAAAGCTTATACATCCATGCTTAGAACCCTCGCCCTTTAGGAATTCATCACTTCCCTAACTTTGAAATGCTATATATTTCTTTAAGATTATATGCTATATAAATGAGATAGAAACTTCTTGTTCTCTTTCAATCAGTATGCTGAACGACTTCTTTAAGATACTAAGAGACAATTCGCAAAGTATCCCATATTGCTTTTTGAGTTTTAGTCGCAGCTGTTGCGGTTCAAAATTAAGTTTTGAAGAATTTCATCTGTCCTAATTTTGAGTTGCACCAACTTTTTCTAGGCTTGAGCTCTCCAAATAATGAGCTTGTAATTGAAGTAATGAAATGTTCTTTTAAGTTCTCTAATAATGCCTTCCTTCTGCTATTTTAACCTTAAAAGACAAAAAAGGAGGATGGGGATGGATCAATGTGACAGGTTACTTTATTGCTCTGTACATGTTTCTGTGTGCCGTGTATTTTGTTCAAATGAAAATTGCAGAAGAGTCCATTGGTAATGACGTTGAAGGAGTTCAAGAATGTAAGGTTGATCAATGGTCATGAGCTGCGTATGGGGCTGCAATGGCTCGAAATCAGCTTTCTTTAGAAAATGACAATTTTTGAATTCCAGAATAAGAATTTGAAGTACCGAGTCCGAGTAGGTTGGACTTTGCATCAAGCTTTTGTGCTTTTTATCTGAACTATGGTTGCTACTCTAGTAGGTATAGTTATCAAACCAGGATCGGACTATTTTTGGAATCAACAATAAGCGATTTAAAACTTTAATTTACTTCCACTAACTAAAAAAATGTTTAATTAAATAATGGCCCACCAGTCCAACCAGTGACGTGGTAGCATAGCCAAGTCAATTTATGGTCTGGGTCTGATATTGCAGGCAGTACTACCTATGTTCGAGCACTCTGCGGTAGTCCAAATATCTGATGCAAACTTGATAAGAATGTTGAATATGATTTAACTAATGTTGGATTCATATGTAGCAGATTTGCTTTGCACATCCACAAAAATAATTCATTTGCTGATTACTTTTATTATTGGTGTAGCATTTCCTGAAATGAACGTATTCACTGATTACTTCTATTATCTTTTCTGAAAACTTTGATAAAACAATATTTAGTGCATTGCATCTGACGTGATTAGAGTCTGAAAAAGACTTTTCTGCAGATTAGCTCTACTTTTATGCTCAAAAAATGTCTGGACAGTTATATGATAGAATCCTGGCTAATTTGGCTGATAATGTGGATTGGGATCTTATCATTATATTTACTCGTTTCTTTTGGTTAAATTTTAAGGATGTTAGCGTGGATACTATCTTTTTGTATAGCCTTCGTTATAATCTGGGAGATGGGAGAGTGTTGATGCTGGAGCCATCATTAAAAAACATCTCTTTAGGGGAGGTAATAGTTTTGTTACCCTTTTTTTGGTCTCTAATGCTTACATTTTATAATTAATCCATTTTGAAATACTGCATGCTATATCTACCTCTTGAATCCTGTCAGGGTGGACCAATTGATGTTAGACTTACTTCAGACAGAGTTTACATACTTACAGAGGAAGGATTAATAACTCAAGAGTTGTTTAACGGCGTGGAGTAAGTTTCTCAGTGCTGGTGATATGTTTAGTTCTATTCATTTGACTTTAGACTGAGCTAGTTTTTCCTCTGGCTGAATTCCTATTTTTCTTCTGTTACTTGAAGAGATCAAAGTGGATTCAGATGCTTCATTTTATTTTATCTCGGGGGATCCATTTTTAATGGTCTGCATTATTTTCTGTAGACCATTGAGTATCAATTACTATTTCTTGGCGGCTTACTTACGGTTGTGTACAGTCTTAATTGTGACTAAATACAAACAAGTGCATAGAGTTCTTCCTTTTAACCATTTGAATTTTTGAAGAGTTAGTTCGGTTTTTCTGCTTGAGTTTAGCTAACGCTGCACTTCATGTTAGGGGATTGGCAAATTACTATGCTTTGCAGGATGTGTATGTTGCAGACCTGCTATTTCAAAGTTCTGAGCATTCTTCAGATGATCTTCTTTGGCTTGCCTATGCAGCATTTTCATCTTCCAAGGTGGTAAACAATTTTCATTTTTTGTTTAATTTTATTTGTTATTTAGTGCCTTAGTTTTCATAATTCACCGTCCGTGCTCATAGCTTACTGATCTCCAATGAATTTGTGACACATCCTTTGAAATTTATTTTGTAGGATATGTTCTTGTGAACAGGGACTCCTGTTTGAAATAAGGCTTAGTTTGTTATTGTTGTTTAACTTCTTGATATTTTTTCTCCTCTTTCAACAGTTATTTTGTTTTGTATGTAAATAATTCGGCAGAGTGCACTTGCAAACCCACACATATATTGATGGATATCGGATTGTGTATACAGCATTTGTATTAACTATATATTTCTGTACTTTGATTAAGTACTAGATGAATGTAGTATAGCAATAGAAGCATACATCTCTGTGATGAAAGCTTCTGATTTTTTATTTTAAGGCTGTAGGTTAGACTTGCAGGCAAGTATCCACACTTCTCTGCTTGAAGCTGATGATCTCTTCCCTCGTTGTGTGTTATGTAGGATAGATTGGGAGAACGGAGATATTGATTTGTAAGTGATGGGTGAAGATAGATCCAAGTAGGAGGTCCTTTGTGTTGGAGAGAACATGATTTTCTAAATTGATAAAGTTATGAAATTTCCCATCCTCAGTTTCTTAATTTCTTTTTAACACCGATTCTCTGCTGCAGAGGGATTTTTTTTTTTTTCGTGCAAAGTCTATCAGGATTTTATTATACAATGACAATTGTTATATGCATTTATTTGAGGTCACGCCAAGATTTTTTTTTTTTTTGAAAATAACCGTTTCTTAAAAAAACCACTTATTGAAGTTGCTGACAATGTGTCAAATATCCAATGGGTATGCTGTGGAGTAAGATGATGTTGCTTTGAATTTGAGGTTCTTTATGATTGGATATTTTGATATTAAAAGGCTAAATAAGAGTATTTGGGTTGTTATGATATACTTATGTTATTTTGTTCTAGATTTTATTTACAACAGATGAGTGAATTTTCTGCATTCTTGTAAGTGACAACATACTGCTAATTTTGCAGGATGAAATTGCTCCATTTGTATCTTCTATTTTCTTACGTAGGCTTCTTTTTCCTGGGGTTCATCATGCTTTGGTGCTCAGGAAAACTTTACAAGAATATAACAAGCACTTTACTGATTCAGAGTTTGACTCCTTTACTGTTGATGGACTTAAAAATGAAATTCTTTCACTTGTTGAGAATCAGGTATTTTCTTGATTCCCACATTGACCTTTTAGAAAAAAGAACTATTCTTTTCAACAATTATTAGATATTTTTCGTCTTTCTCTTGCATTTCTCGTAGCCTCTGCCCCCATATACATTGTCCTTCTTTACATAATTGGGTAATTTAATTTAGATATCTACTTTAAACATTCAAGTCACTTATGTTCTCACTTTCTCAACTTTCATTTAGATCATGCCAAATCAAATTTTACAACTTTGATCTGCAGTTGAATTTGAATGGGAGCCTTATGATTGCCCCGTTGCTATTCTTTAAGTTGAATTTAAACATAATTTTCAAAAGGCTGCCAAAATCTGAACCCTGCAATTCTTGGAGTGAAAGTTAGACATGATAGTTTATTCATGTTTTTTTTATTGATTACATAGGTAGGTAATTATGTATCTACATACATACCAATACCTAGAGTCACATACATTCCCATTCATAGGGGGCACCATATATACATACACATTTGTCTTTTTTTTTGTTTTTTGGAAAGTGGTAGGGGTTCAAGAAGTTGAACGGAGTTGATAATTGTGTGTTCTATTGTAGGGTGGCTGTGAAAATCCAGTTTCAATGCTTCAGTGTTGGAAAACTTTCTGTAACCGCTATCTCAATAATTGGTGTAAAAACAATGTAGCTTGTGGTCTACTGATGGATTCAGTCACAGGAGCTGTTGGTTTAATCAGAAAAAATGCAATCTCTCTGTGCCGTGGTTTGGAGGACGTAGAACATCTAATATATGGTACATCAAACTTCATACTGATAAACAAATCCTACACATGAGCTTTTTAACTGCATTTCTTTTATAAAATGTCTACAATTGTATCTAATGCAGACATTCCTTTAATTCTTATGCTATCAGGTTCTTTTAATGAACTTAGCAATAATACAAACTCTGGACTGCAAATTTCTGGTGATGAGCTTGATCGGGAGATTCTTTTTGAGTTACTCCAGTGTGTTAGTTGTGTAAGCCAGCAGTTGGGCAAAGCCTCTTCGGTTATATTTTACGAGTCACTTCTTAGCACGCCTCATATCTCGTCTGAGGAGGTTGTACCTCGCTTTATGAAGATTCTACAAACAGGATATAGTTCATCAATTGCAGCTCTACAAATATCAGAATTGGGAGCTGATATTGCATGGGAGAAAGAAGTGTCGAATCACAGAAGTTTAAGAAAATTTTCAACGGATATGTTTTTGTCCCTTCATTCTTTATGCAATAGAGCTAACACCTGGGGCAAAGTTTTGGATGTTATCGAGAGCTACTTAAGGTTTCTAGTGCCTCGTAAACTTGTACTTGAATTGGGTTCTGAAGCTGTCTTCAATTTTAATCGTTTTGCAATAGTACAGGCTACTTCCCAAATTGCCAAAGTTATGTTTGAATCTGCATTGGATGTTCTTATGCTGCTAAGCTATATGGTTAGCATCAGTGGGCAGGTTAGTTTCAAAACAACTGCACTAGGTACATATAAGTGGACAATGATATCTCACAATTTTTTCTAATTGGCTTCATATCATTTAGAAATAATTTCCTTATACTTTCTGCATGTTTGGTAATTTCAAAACAGTCATGGAAGGTAAAACACGTAAAAAAGGTCAACTCAACTATACCAAAAGTCTTACAAAAATCTTTGTAAGTAGTCAACGTTTACTCTGATGTCAATAATACTCGTTAGACTTGTTGGTCATATTTATTGGGCAAACTATCATTTTCATCCTCTTTCTTGATTAACACATCTAGGTATCTTTCTATGAAGGATATTTCTTATTTTCTATAATGGCACGAAATAGTGTTCAGGTAAATTTTGCTTTTCGTGGGAGTAAATGCATACTCTACCTACATAATCACGTGAGATGTTGAGGCAGAAATGCTTTTGCCTTTTATTTTACATTGTTAAGTGTTTCCAGTGGAAATGTATAATCTTGTTCAGTTTATGAGCCAGTCATCACCAGGGGGTCAAAATGTACCAATTTAGAAAAATAGCAATGAAGTTCATGCAAAATGTGAGATTATTTTTCTGGTTGATTCATCAAAATCAAAACAAAACTTGTACGGCACACTGATATATATCTTTAAAAAGGCTCTTTTTGAATGAGAATGGATTTGAATCTACAGTTTTCATGACAATATCATAATGTTGCGAGTATAAAAATACACCATCGTCTTTATTTTTAGGTGCCAAAAGAGTTCTGAAGTTTGTCAACCTATTTTTGGCTTTAGAAATTCTTAATAATTTCAATTCATGTCGAGGAGAGTGAAATCCCTCTAAGATATGGTGCCACGACTGTACTGTATAAATATATGGGGAGGAGAAATATGGGAGCATTATGCTGAGCCAGATACTGAGCTTCTTACTATAATGCTTGTTGGTGTGGTATTCAGTGTCTACATGCATATCTGTTGTTGCAAAAATTACAGAATGAAACCCTATCACTCAAAAGAATAAATAAATAAATCCTATGCAACTATTTTGTTAAAACTTAGCACCTTGTTTTTATTTGCCTCGAAATATTTTCTTCTTTATCTTTTTAGAACCATGTTATTGGGAGTTTTATTTCATTATGGATGCTACGAGTGTATAAGTGTTTCTAATAAGTATTAGGATCTTATTGTCCTCCACTTGTCCAAATCCTCCAGGACTCGAGATGGGATCCTGATTATATAAACCAGTGTGTAGTTGCATCTTTCTCTCTATCAGCATTAAGGTTTTAGGAAGTTGAGCTGTTTACACTTAGAACTTTCAGAACTTTTGGGTAACGATTTTATACTGGACTGCAGTTACACACCTCTGTGTGTGTGTTAGGAAGCTGAAATTAATATATTTATCTGTTATCATACGAAGTTCTAACTCATTCTTTACTTTACAGATTAATATGACACACGACGATGTTTCAAGAGTAAAACTTGAGTTAATTCCTATGATTCAAGAAAGTCTAACCGAATGGCATATTATCCATTTCTTTGGGACCACACCATCTGAATCTCCTGCAATTGAAGATTTTAGTTCTCTACTTTCATCGTTACAAATCGGTAGGACTATCCTAACCTCCACTTGTTCCTGTTTAATTTCTCCATTTCTCTCAATTTATGACATTAATGTGATTGTTTATGAATTTATCTTGGTAAACATTAAGCCCCTGTTTGACAACCATTATTTCAATACTCTTTCTTCTACATACTCATTTTCAATCACACATTCACACAATAAAAATATTTTTCGCGTAAACCCTTACCTACTTTTTAACCACATAATCTCCAAAAATTCATCATTCAAAACTTTGTTTTTGTCAAATAATGGCTATCAAACAGGGGCTAAATATTAACAGAGATGTTAGGTAGTTTCTTTTTATGGTGTATGAATCAGTCTTTTTTATATAAAAGAATAGCAAATCAGCATGGACTGATCACTTATGGACGTATAGTTGGAGTTTATTCAACTTAACTTTCTTGCGATGTTTTTGAGATTGATTTATAATCTAGAATTTAATTGATTGATGATTTTCACTTTCGATCATGGTCAGATGGCAATGATAATAAAAGATCGTGGAATGAGAGGCTAGGGAAGTGTGATTTTCCTTTAGCTTTTATCCTATTATTAAGTATGCAAAGTTCCTCTGGAGATCTGGGCCACCTCTCTAGCAGTTTAATTAGTTTAAGTCGGGAGTTCACTAGCTGGATTATATGGGGAAGAGATGGAGAAGAATCCTCTGTATCTTTCAGCCATTCAATTGATCTTGCACTAGTCTTACTTAGACATGGCCAGTTTAATGCGGCTGAGGTTTGTTGCTTTTGATTTGCTATAATATTGTTAAACTATCCAATCTCTGAATATTATAAACCTGGGAATGGTTCTCAAACAAGTTCTTGTTTCATCTAGTATCTGCTTACTTTGGTGGATGCATATTCACACAAGGAGAAAATATTTGAAAGCCTTCAGGTTGTGGGTGGGAAATTACCCACACTTCTCCATCTTCTTGGATGTTGTCTTGTTGCTCAGACACAACATGGATTACATGGCCCATTTAAAGACAGGAAAGTTGGTGAAGCCGTTCGCTGCTTTTTCAGGTATTCAAGGTTTTTCATTATCCACTTTCTATTAAACAGAAAACAAATTTGAGAACTAAAAAAATAGGTCTTTGTGTGGTTTGTTTCCTCCCATATTCACGAGTTTCTTGTTTGGGACTTGTTCTCTGTATTCTGTTTAGTTGTCTCATGTCTGTAATGTCCATCTTCTGGGCTCTTTTCTTTTGAGCATGGGCTGATTGCTGTTGGTTTGTATTCTAGCTGGTTGTCAGATTGATCCTTGCACAAACCAGTCTTTGTTACAATTTCATTCAAGCAGTTGTCAGATTGATCCTTGCACAAACCTCTCTTTGGAGTTCTAATTTAGAACTGCTGTCTTTAGCTACATTTATGGAAGAAAAGGAAGTTCCATTTTTATGCTATTAATGTTTTTTTGTACAGAGCTGCGTCACTCAAAGGAGCTTCCCAGGCTTTGCAAAGTTTGCCACATGAAGCAGGATGGCTGAGTGTTAGTTTCAGTATGTTAAACTGTTAAATATTTTCTTTTCATTTTTCATGATCTTATATGGTACTACTTTATTTATTCATGTATTTCCTTCCAGCTGGTTCACTCCCACCTGCTGCATGGACACTTCAATATTATCAATGGGTGATGCAGATATTTGAACAATATAATATGAGTGAATCTGCTTGCCAATTTGCTCTGGCTGCACTTGAGCAAGTTGATGAAGCTGTTAGTCCTATAGATAGCAGCTCCAGGGAAGATTTCCTTGGTGAATCAGTAACTTCAGTAAAGGGACGACTTTGGGCAAATGTCTTCAAGTTCACTTTGGATCTTAATTACTACCATGATGCATATTGTGCAATAATTTCAAATCCTGATGAAGAGAGCAAGAATATTTGTTTGAGGCGTTTCATAATCGTTCTTTATGAGCGTGGTGCAGTAAAGGTGTTGTGATCATTTTTACCTTTGTCTTATTTCTATTTTCTTCCCTGGGCCTATTTGTTCCCCTTGCCGTAGATTATCTGTTTATAGCATTTGACTTTCCATATTTAAGTGTAGAAGAGAAGATATCAAGTGCTGGCTATATTAAATCATAATTGTTTTTCATTTGTGCTCAATGAACCATCTCTAATTAGAATACTGTTTCAACTATATTATTTGTGCAAT
Source organism: Fraxinus xanthoxyloides (assembly GCA_903798325.1). Taxonomy (NCBI): domain Eukaryota; kingdom Viridiplantae; phylum Streptophyta; class Magnoliopsida; order Lamiales; family Oleaceae; genus Fraxinus; species Fraxinus xanthoxyloides. Next base: position 9,305 of record CAIGRL010157983.1, read on the forward strand.
GTTGTTGTCCACGGTGGTTTTCTTTTTTCTTTCTTTTCATTTTTTTTAATATCTTTTAATTCTCTTGCACAATATTTGCATGCAATGCTCATGATCTCAAAACCTTTCTCGAATCTATCAATTACAGTTTTTTGCATTGCTTTTGCAGCATTGACATTATAGTACTACAAATTTTACTTAAGGACTAAAGCCCTGTTGAGCCCAATTTTTTGAGAATAAGATTTTGTACAAAGTGATTTTTTTTTGAGAATGTGTGGTAAAAAGTAGGAAGTTTTGGATTTATATGCAAAATTATTTTATTTTATTCGGAGAATTGTGGTTGAAAATGAGTTAGGAGAAAATGAGTTTTATAGAATGGGGCTTACACAAGGGCTAAATTTTATTGACTCCTTTTACCTTGAAGTTGTTAGGCTTTTTGAAGCCTCTTTTTTCATCTTTTCTTCCATTTTACAGTGAAGTCCTTTTTTTTCATATGGGTGAATGTTCACTAAAATACCTTTATACTGCAAAAAAAGGCTCACAGTGTTAAATTTGGGTGATTTGTGCTCATATTGATTGCAGATACTTTGTAATGGCCAGTTGCCTTTGGTTGGTCTAGTGGATAAGGTAGAGCGGGAGCTTGTGTGGAAGGTATTTGATGATTTCACAAAGACTTGAAGTCTTCTATCTTTCAAGTTCTTTCTTGGCAGACTAATATCGTCGACATATTTCTTCTGCAGGCAGAGCGTTCAGATTCTTCAGCCAAGCCAAACCCATTCAAATTACTTTATGCATTTGAGATGTACAGACATAACTGGCGCAAGGCTGCAAGTTATATGTACCTTTACTCTGTGCAGATGAGGGCTGTAGCAGCATTAAAAGATCACCAGCCCAGGTCTTTGGTTCTGCAAGAGAGGCTGAATGGGCTATCTGCTGCTATTAATGCTCTGCATCTTGTTCATCCTGCGTATGCTTGGATTGAAGCTCCAGTTGATGAAACTTTTCTATATAAAGACAACTACCCGAGTAAAAAGGCTAGGACAATCATGGAAGGAAAATGTATATTATCCTTTGCAGTAAACTTATATTTAGGAAACTGTCAATGTTGCCATGTTCATTGACTTTATTCTGATATTCATCCTTCTGTTCCTCTTCTCTAATGTTTACTCAGTGACAGTAACTTGTTTTCTTTCCTCTCCTGTTTCAGCTCTTGATGATGATGGCCAGCCTCAAAAGCTGCAATCATATTTGGATGTTGAGAAACTTGAAAATGAGTTTGTTATCACATCAGCGGAATATTTCCTTTCTTTGTCGAACGTCAAGTGGACTTTTACTGGTAAGACCGTTTACGGTTAGTTATCTCCCAAAAAAACAGCAAAATTATAGGTTGATTAGTTTCTTTCTATGATGTTAACGGTGAATATGTTTGCCTAGTTTTAATGACTAGTGCTACTTTTCGAACAACTTTTTCTTTATATCTGCCTGAACATGGAGTTTGATTCCTTGCATGATTTATCCCATCTATTGACTTCTAGGGACTCCTATTTTCTTATTTCAATCCAAATTATAAGACGTGACAGCATTTTCAGCTAGATATATTGAGGCTTCTCATCTTACACCAAGGCCAGCTCTTTCAGTCACTTAGTTGTTTCTATCTTTACAACTTTTCTTTCAGGAAATGATGGACCATCATCTGATCTAATTGATCTGCTGGTAGAGTCAAATTTATATGACATGGCATTTACTGTGATCCTTATGTTTTGGAAGGGTTCTAGACTGAAAAGGTATTGCTCCATCCGCATCTCGTATCTCGTCTTCCCATAAGCTGCTGTAGTCCTGAATTTCTTTGACGTGCTTTTATATATGATATGGTTGTTCAGGGAACTTGAAAGAGTATTTACTGCAATGTCATTGAAATGCTGTCCTAGCAGAGCATTTCCCCCATCGCTTGGGTAAATATATCAAACATAAATTTACTTGCCATGCTATTGAATCTTCTTGTTTTAATCTTTTACTCATTTGGCGGTCCATTGAAATAGTTAATATTTGCTTTTCAGGAATGATAGTAAAACAAATGGCCTTCTGTTGACTTCATCACAAGATGAGGTAGTTGTTCATGGCTCACTTGATCTGGGTACTACAATGCAACAATCTAAGAGCAATCGACAGTGGGAAACGCTTGAAGTCTATCTTGTTCGTATTTCTTTTTAACCTGTTTGACTTCTTTGCAATAGTATGTTCGTCTCCGGTTAGACACGGCATCCATGAAATGCGGCAAATTTGTTTCTCTACACTATTTGTCTCTCGTTTTATTTCTTTTTCCAATATGTATTCCTGAAGATCAACATGCTCCATGACAGTTATGTTTTCTGATGCTCCATATACTGTGAGCTTCCTTGTATTGCCATTGTGGACAATGATGTACCATGCATTTGCATTATTTAATCTAAACATCTAATATTCACAGGTCTTATGCTGTAATTATTTTTGCTACTTATGGTGATTCTCTAAAATATTGACATAAATTTCAAGCATTTTATTCCATAATATAAATTTGATATTCATGAGGCTTATGTTCTGCCCTTGGAGTTTTAAGTCTGCCTTATGAGAAGTAAATTGTTCATCTTGGCCCTTTTGAGACACTGATAGGCTTAATGTTTTGTGCTTTGAATATTCTTCAAACAACCTGAGATACTTTATAATCCGATCTCAGTGTCTTCCCGAGTAAAGAGTATGACCTCTAATATTTTCCTCTTAAATGGTATATTTTGATGCCTTGAGCGAAAAGCTTCAATCTTGTATTTGGAATTTACAGTTTCCTGAAATGATGTATGGTTCGTCATATGCTTTTGCAGTGGGCTTCACTATAGCACGTCCTCACAAATTTCTCGTTATGGATTATATTGAAGTTCTCTCTAAGG
>CAIGRL010157988.1:0-14678 GCA_903798325.1 Fraxinus xanthoxyloides
ATTGTATAATAAAATTCATTCACGAAAATTCAAGATTTTCTTTTTATTCACTATTTTATAACAACAAAATACATATAAAAAATAATAAAAATTGACTTCGGTTCTTGAATTTGGTTGTAGATTCTACGAGTCAAAATCATTATTATTTTTCGTAGAATCGAATCTAATCGAATCATTCGATTTGGTTCAATTATGATATGTTCTGATTTGATTTGGTAATTTTATCTGCCATTAAAAATGATTTAAAAAAAAAAAAATCAATTTCGAACAAATGCTATATGCGTGGAGAAACCGTGGGAGAAGGGATATGGGAAAATATCCAAGTGGTTGATCCAAGCTCGCTCCCTCCCTCCCTCGCTCCCTCCCTCCACTAATATCTGAATATCATAATCATCAAACAGAAGTCCCCCCCAAAAAAGAGGAAATTTCGTAAATTTTGAAATTAAGGTTTATTTTCTTTCAATTCATGAATTTAGATTCCTATCATAATTCTTCAAATACAGAAATTCTTAATTCATAGCTCAGTGAGAAGTAAAACCAGCATGGATTCGAGCTCCAGTTCCGGTAGAAGCCGCCGCAAAGCGGCCTCCAAGCAGAAGCCACCGCCTAGACTTGAGCGCCGGAACGCCAATAAAAACATCAATTACGAGTTATATCCATCTTCGCCCTCAACATCGTCTTCATCGTGCTACTCATCCGAGGACTCTTCGATGCGTACTCGGTCGCTTGAATTGTACAGTGACAAGAAGAGCTTTCGCATCAACGGGATTGATGGTGAAATTGAAATTATCTGCAATGCTTTGGGGGTTTCTGGAATAGATGATTTGGGGATATCTCCAGCGGAATATGAGAGCAGGAAGGTCCGATCCTCTTCTGCTCCTCTTATATTTAATCGGAAAATTGAATTTGATACTAGTAATATTGATGATGGAATTACTGACGATGTTGGTAGTAGGATAAGTGATGCAGTTATTAGTGAGAAAAATGAGAGTTTTGGTGGTAACTCTCGAGTCAGAGGTGGTGTCGAAGAATTAGCAGCGAGGTTAGGAGATAGTGCAATGATAGGTGATGAAATTTCGAGTGAAAATGTAAGTAGTGTATTGAATGATTTTCGTAGAAATGGTATTAAGGGTGTGCGGCCACCTGTTCTGTCGCCTGTGCCTGCACTGCCATTGCTGGTGAAAGAAAACACATGCTCAACTCGGGAGTTTCCCTTGGAAGGTGAAAGATTTTCTGAGTTCTTGGTTAGTTTAGAGGAAGGTAAAGAAGAGCAGAGGGGTAGGAGGAATGAGGAGCAAGAGGAAGATAGAGAGGAGGATAATATGAGAAGGATAGTTATGAGAAGGGAGAATGGCATGCTATCAGTGTCGCCTTCCTTTTCCACTTCGAACGATGATGATTTTTCAAGTACTATGACGGAGCCCACATCTAATATTTCACCCAAGGGGAGATTTAGACGCATTATTATGGATTGGCAGAAGGGTGAGCTCTTGGGTCGTGGATCATTCGGATCTGTGTATGAAGGAATTGCTGAGTAAGTGCTATTTTTTGGCAGATATAATGATAATTTTTGTTATTGATGACCTTTCTATTTCACCCATGCCTTATGGTTGCAGTATAAATTATTTCCTGAAATTGTCTGTGGAAGGGATCACCTTACTAAGGGTTTTCATTTCATTTTAGCTGTTACAAGTTTTGATTGCATCTAGAAAAGTACTTGTGCTGATAGTACACGTGTATATTTTTTTTTCACACTCTTTCTTTATTTATTGTTATAATCAATTTTTTCATAAGTGGTAAAGGTCAAGAGCTTGGTTGAAAAATTAGTGACTAGTTAGCATGCACGTGTACTTGCTATTAGAAATGACTGGCTTTTGGTTTAGAATCCATTTCAAAAATTTAAGGGAAAATGAAATAAAAGGAGGGAGAACGATTTAGATGAGAGTAGAGATATCACTAGCACCAGAGATAAGTTGCAGATACAATATTAGTTGCAGTATTGATGCTCTGACTTTACAATTGACTTGTCACGAAAGCAACCATGGTTTCTTCTGATTAAAATTTTTCTAAATACATATTTCTAAGTGTTCCATAGATCATTCAAAGTGTTGTTGGATGGATGTTGTGTTTGGGAGGAGCTGGACTAAAAATTCCTACCCTTTCTAGAATCTTTGATGCAATAGGAGCACTTTTTAAATCCTATATGCTGAATGTGTCTTGCTAAATGGGACATAGAGGGTTACAGGGCCTCAAAGCTTTTCCTAGCTGTCCAGAAATTTCTGTTCTTCTCCTTCACCCAATAGGTTCAAAATTTGAAATTCTCTCTATCCCTACATCTTAGATCAATATTAACTAAAGCTATCATACGTCGCTGTCTACTTGCTAAAACCTATTATTAGTGAGTTTCTGCAAAGTGGCTTAACATGCCACTATACATGCATAATTCCCAGTGAAATGCTTTTATGATTAAATATCCTGGGCTCGAGTGATGCCCCTTCTGGTATCCACATCACTATTATTAATTTTGAAAGAATGAAGTCACGGAATGTTTGACATCATGGCTTGGGACCAGGAGAATGTATTCAATGCATTCTGCATGAGAACACAGGTAGAGTGGTAGAGCCACTCATAGCTATGGGTTTAAGCGATCTCACCGATGTGGTCAGAGGGTCAAATCTTAAAAAAGATGTTTTTATTTAATAATTAGTTTGAACTTCTAATTTCTTGACATCTTGATGACTTCCATGTATGCTTAGGTTTACATGATCTACCGTAATAACTTTCTTTCTTTCTTTAATTTAATACATTCCATTAAGATATTTCTGGCGACAATAGTATTATACCTTCAAATGCAATTTTTTTATTTTTATCCCTTTTGACCGTTTATAGGACATGGGGTTATAACAGTGTTGTTTGGTATAACTAAAAATATTAAACTATCGTTTGATGATGTTGATTACAGCTCTAAGAAAACTTGTGACTATATCACTAAGCGTAGAGGCATGGTAATGTTGGCATTTGGGATGTGTAGTGTATATAGATTTTTCTGTATAAGTCTCTATGTATGCGTGAGCCTGTGAGTGAGGAAGGAAGTATGAGGAAGTGAACGTTCTTGCTCAAGTTTTCTTTGCCAAATCTTTCATATGTGAAGAATTCTATTTTAGTCTCTCTCTGAGATTTTTCTGCGACTTGTTTTACTTAACTGCCTGTTATTTTGTTTTCCCTTCACCACTTCATTCTTTCCCCAAGTTATTATATTGCCTGTCCATCAACATGTATGTATGTAAGAGTTCAAATATAGAAAAGGACATATTATTTTATAATAATTATATGTGTAGCGCAATATTGTGGTTGTCGTTTTTAGTTTACATGATATGGAGGATCTGAAACACGTTTTATGTGTGTTATGATTTGCTAACCCTATCATAAATTTTCTTTGTTTCAGTGATGGATTCTTTTTTGCTGTAAAGGAAGTTTCTTTGCTTGATCAAGGGGAGGAGGGAAAGCAAAGTATCATCCAACTTGAGCAGGTCAAGCAGAGGATTTTTTGTTCATAGCTCTGATGCTATCATGTGTACTTCTAAGTTTTCTGCCTTCAAGGCTCTGTAACTGCCTCGAATCAATATTCTTGACCTCATTTTTAACTCTTTTGTTGTTTCTTTTCTAATTTCATTTGATTTGTTCATGTGTTTTTTATTAAATCTCATCCGATTTGTTCAGGAAATTGATCTTCTCAGTCAGTTTAAACATGAAAATATAGTCCAGTATTATGGCGCTACAAAGGTATTTATTCTTGGCTGTTTTTATGTTTTTTCTTGCTTTCTTTGGTGTTGATTGGTGTTCTTTCATTTGCTGAAACTCTCCCCTGATTTTGCATTTTTCAATGTCAAATGCCATCTTGAGATTCTTTCCTTTCCGAATCTTGCAATTGGCATGTCAATACTGCAGTATATTTGAATGATCATTAAATACTAAATATACTAAACTTTCTGGCATTTTTTAGCTGCAGTTTGCCATGAAAAAAATTACACTAATATTAACCCTCTCTTATTCCATTCTTCAATTTATTGTTTACGTGTTAGATTCTGAGTATCATCCCTTGCAAACTCTCTTATAATTTGTATCTTGCAGAAATTACATTGAAACGCAAGCAATTCTTTGCCTTCTTTTGCAGGATGAATCAAATCTTTATATCTTTCTCGAGCTTGTTACTACAGGCTCCCTTTTGAGCCTTTACCAGAAGTATAACCTTCAAGATTCCCAGGTCTCTTGTTATACCAGACAGATTTTGCATGGTTTGAAATATCTACATGACAAAGATGTGGTCCACAGGTGATTAAACAACCCTGCATAACCTTTTTTTTTTTTTTTTTTATCTATACTAACTCCCAATAAACGATTTATGGAGTTTTAAAACTTTACTTTCCTCAATGATGAATGAGTTGATATGGAAACGAATTAACCATTTTTTAAGTTTAGAAAATTTGATAATGCTAGTCTCGTAATCTTTCCTCACCTCTCACAGAGATATCAAGTGTGCAAATATATTGGTGGATGCAAATGGATCAGTCAAACTTGCAGATTTCGGTCTTGCAAAGGTCCAACTTGCTCATCTCCCCCCTCTTTTTCTGATTACAATACCTTTTGTCTTCCGTAGTTTTGGAGATAATTGAAATCAATTGTTACTGTCATTGTTTCTAATCATTTGTGGTTAATGTGTTTTTCAGGCTACAAAATTAAATGATGTGAAATCTTGCAAGGGAACTGCGTTCTGGATGGCTCCTGAGGTTTGCCTTGACTCTCTTTTCCCAGATTTAAGTTGCACAACAAGTTAAATACAAGGTTTCTGATTTTATGTATTTTGAGCTTGTTCTGATTGTTCCATCAACTTGTACAAGGCTTTCGCTTGTGCCATCTTTGTGTTCCTTGATGTTCCGGTCCATACATTGATTTTATGAACGTAACTATTTGCTACATTTCTGTGATGGAGATGTTTCTTTTACATTTTTATTGATTATTATCAATTTATCGGCAGGTTGTTAGGAGCCAGGGATACGGGCATGCAGCAGATATATGGAGCCTTGGGTGCACTGTCCTAGAGATGTTAACACGGCGTTTTCCTTACTTCAATCTGGAATGCGTAAGTGAAAGCAATTTGCTTTTCTAGTTTTAAAATTAAGGAAAATCTACAAAATACACCCTTTATAGGGTATATTTACATGCCGTATTGTCTAAATTTATGCTTTACACGATACATTTTATGTAATAGTAACAAAAACCAACTTTTGCTTAAATACAAATTTGCCATAAAAAAAAAACGTTAAACAGACCAAAATACCCATATTTAAAATAACAAATGACTCCATTTGTATTACATTATGCAACACTTTACATTCCAATTTTAACCCTTTTTTATTTATTTTTTATTTTTTTAAGTCTCCAAAAGTTCTATACTATTTCATTTTATGAATTGGTATTTTGAACAACTTTTGATTCTTTGAAATATGTCAACTCATAAAAAGTTAAATCTTCAGAAAAAATTTCAAATTCTTCCTAGTAAGATTCTATTTCTTCTTGAGAAAAACTTTTCAGAAAATTTGACTTCAGGGGTTTTATCAGTCATGAATCCATTTCTTCTATCAATAATAGAGTAAATAACATTACACTGCTGATCTGAAGGTGGTGCCATATCAGATAAAGTTGGGGAACCAAGTTGATCTGATTCAACTTCTTTATTAGTTTGATCATGAATTTTTGGAATATTATGATTGAAATCAACTTCTTTTAAAGATGTTGAAAACTCTTTTAAAGAAGATATTGAAAACCTTGAAGATTGAAAAGTATTTTTAGATCCATTATCAGATCTAGATGAATAAGATATTTGAAAAGTGTTTGAAGAAGAAGGTTTTTCAAAAATAACTTTAACATTTCCGTTAGGAAATGAAATAATTTGATCAGGAACTCTTCTTACAAGGGCTGGAATTGGGTTTTGAGCATTTTCAAAATCCCATTCTAGTCTAGCTTGAAAATTCCATATAATTTATTTGGGAATCATAACGTTTGAATGAAGTGAATTAACTTCAACCAAAAGACTTTCATCTCTTGGAGAAGATCTGAGATCTCGAATATTGAGTTGAATATTCAAAAGTTTATAATATATTCTATATATTAAAGCAAAAGCTTTTGAACGATCATCAATATCAAAAACTCTTTATTTGAATTTGAAGATTAAGAGCGTTAAGAATAGCTCCATCTTAAAGACTAATTGAAAAGTCTGGATAACAATTTGAAAATACTGGACCACTCTCGAAATTAAACTCGAGGATGGAAAGTAATGAATGTTCAAACCTTAAAAGTCTCTCGTCTCTTAAGGTTACAAGAACTGGAATGTCTAGACCAAGTCTAAACAGATGTTTGACTGCTATTTGAACAAGTCCAACATGAAGATATTTAAATTTCTTCATGTGAACTTGTATGGCTTCTTTTGAAAAAATGATTTATAGAAACAATTTGATTTTTAACGGGGATAGTTTGCTCCAAAGTTTTGATAACATAATTTTGAGAAAAATCAAACTTTCCTATTTCATAGCTATACTTCTTGTCTACCTTTGGAATAGTCCAATTTTGAAGAGTTTGTTCAATTTTTGAAATTTGAGTTTCTGTTGAACAAAGATCATTTGAAATATTTGAAGATGNCTCTTAAGGTTACAAGAACTGGAATGTCTAGACCAAGTCTAAACAGATGTTTGACTGCTATTTGAACAAGTCCAACATGAAGATATTTAAATTTCTTCATGTGAACTTGTATGGCTTCTTTTGAAAAAATGATTTATAGAAACAATTTGATTTTTAACGGGGATAGTTTGCTCCAAAGTTTTGATAACATAATTTTGAGTAAAATCAAATTTTCCTATCTCATAGATAGAACTTTTATCTATCTTTGGAATAGTCCAATTTTGAAGTTTTTGCGCTATTTGAGCTATTTGAAGTTCATTTGAATTAAAATCATTTGATGTAGATGCAGATGTAGTCACGTAGTCGCAGATGCATGATTTTGATCTAATTCTTCATCATTATTTTGAAAATAATTTGAAATGTTATCACCTCAACTGTTTGAACCACTTCCTTTGCTAAACCAATTTGACATAAAAGACATAATTGAATAGTAATAAGAAAACAGTAATCATACTATTGAAAATAGAATGCTACTGGCAAATTAATGCGGTGCAAAGCCTATAATGGGACCACCTAAACGCCTACTCTGGTAACACGGCTGACTAACGCTTCAGTAGACATCTATGCCTTACACCAACCTAACCATTGACACTATGTAGGCAATAGTTTGACACTTTTGTCACACTACTCTCTTTTGGCTCTAATACCAAAGGAAGGCCCAGGTCAAGGGAGAGGGGCAAGAGAAGTAGAGGTTGATGTAAATAATGAATTTATTGATATAAAATTTTGAAATTACAATATGAAAATTGATATTACAAAATTGAAACTCAAAAAATTGAAATTGTAAAATTCTTAAAGAAAGAAAGCTTTAAAAAATACAAGGATAATTTTAAAAACTTTCTTAAAGTGCAGTATCTCGTGCTTTATTACACTTGAAGAGATCTTCTATCTTGAGTCTTCTTTTATACTTGAAATCTTGAGTACGGATTTGAAACCAAATTAATTTTGGTTAAAGAGTCTTGAAAAACCACCACTTTGAATTGACAACCACTTTTGAGATTTGAGCATCTTCATTTTGAAAGTAATTGAAAATCTTTTGGCGTCGTTTAATAATTAAACCATCTTTTACAGCAGTTTTTGACAATTGAAACACCACTTTTCCATTTCTCGACTTTTAGAATTTTACTTTAGTAAAGTTACTAGAGTTCTTTGTCCATCTTTGATAATTGGCACATGGAGTAAAAATAATTGATTTGGTGGAATACACATCTCGAAAAGAGTATCTTTTGATTTTTGAACCCTATAATTCTCTTAATTCATCAAGATAACTGGGTCCATATAGTCATTTTGAAGGAGTGTTCTTTTGAGTTTCTTTTTCTTCAATTAATTTATTAATATTTTCTAAACCAAAGCACATGTCTTTATTGCTTTGTTCATAATTTGATGAATCTGCTTGAGAAGAATTTTCTTTTGAGTTCTTTGAATCTGATTTCTTTGACGGAGATTCTGTGAGAACAACAATTCTTTCTGAAATAGCTTGCAGTTCTTCTGGAATTTTTCATTGGCTGAACATTGCAAATAATCTTGATTTTTCCATGAGAAAATCGGTACTTTTATCTAGTTCCTTTTGGATAATTTTGGAATGCCTACATTCCTCTGTTTTTGAATTCATGAATTTACTGCTTTTGAGCGGCAATTAATTTCATGAAATCTTGACCACCATTTAATTTTAAGTCTCCGAATAACTTTTTTTACATAATACTTAAGGCCTGACTTTTTGAACAATTTGATAATCCAAACAGAAGATCCATGAGACTTTCAAATTTTGAACAAATTGAAATAAAGGATTTTTTGAGACTTTAAAAATGATTTAGCCTCATTTTTGAAGTGTTCGAACACTTGAAGAATAAGACTAGGTAAAATATTCTTAAGTCCAAAATATTCGAACCATTTTGGAAAATTTGGAGAATAATTTTGATGAAAAAGTATGAACCAAGAACGAGTAACTAGTCTAAAGTAAAATACATTAAACTAGATTTCTTGGTAATATCGTCTTTTGAGAGACGCATTCTCCTCTTTCCTTAGATCATGTCCCCGATTTTAAATTGACAGTACTCTTTGAATTGAAAATTTGGAAAAATTAGTATAATTTTTCATTTGCCGATTTTGAGTATAAGTTATTATGGCTAATCCAAATTGGACAAGGATAGCTTCATAATAAACTTTGGATTTTTTGATTTTTTTTGGCATGAATTGAAATTTGATGGGAAAATACTTTGAAGGCATTCGTCAAGAGATGAATACCTGTGAATCCAAAATATATCCATCTCGAAAACAGGAATATAAACATGTTTTGTAAAATATTGAAAAGTTGACGGAGGATTGATGTCGGGTAATTTTCTAGATCCTCTTTGAAGGGCTTTTCTGAAATTTGAAGGATTTTCTTTGGAAATATTTTTCTGAGTTTGAGAAGATGGGGTTTTTCGGCTAAAGTGGTTTTTTGAGAAGTAGAAGAGCCATGCTCGGCAAATTTTGAACCTTTGAATGAATTTTAAATGTAATCATCGATCGAACAAATTAGGATTTGAATCTTTTTCTTATCCTTTTTCTTTGAGGAAGATGATTCCATACTTTCTTCTTTGAATATTTCACTTAATTTGAATATTCCTCTAATCTTGCTCACTATTTTCTCTCTTTTGTAAGAATTCTCTTGTGAGGAAGTCTACAAGAAAGTTTGAAGATCCTTGTATATGTAGAATTTCAAAATCATAACATGAAAGTATTGCTTGCCATATGGCTAAGATTTGTTTTGAAACAAAATTTTTGACATAATTTTGTAAACATCTCTTGATGCTTTAAAGTGTTTTTAAAATAAACCTTTTGTTTATTAAATCATCTTGAAATTTTGAAATGCATAAAATAATTGATAAAATTTTTTTGATAGTTGAATAGTTCTTTTGAGAGTCGGTCCAAACACCAGAATGGAATTAGATTAACTGTTCTTGACTAGATTCTTTCGGAATCTGTTTGAGGATACCACCAAAACCAATGTTCGACACATCAGTTTCAACAATAATTGATGTAGTGTGGTCTAATATTGACAAACAAGAAATGCTTTTGATAGTCTTTTTGATATTTTGAACGGCCATTGTATGCTTGTGACTCCATGAGACCGAATTCTTTTGTAATCTTTTGAAAAGAGGTGCACATAGGATCATTATTTCTTTGATAAAGTCGTCTACGTAATTGACATATCCTAAAAATATTTGGAGACTATTTTTGTCTAAAATCTCATCAGGAAATATATGTGACTTCTTTGAATTGGTGTAATGGTTCCTAGATGAATATTATGTCCTAAGAACCTAATGCTTGTTTGATATAAAACAATATTTTTAGCAGAAACTGCTAAACCATTATTTTTGATGACATGAATAAATGTATTGAGATGCTTGAAATGTTGTTCTAAACTTTTAGAAAAAATTAGAACATCGTCAATATAAACAGTTATAAAATTTGAATAATGATTGAAAATAACATTCAGAATGAGCATTTTTGAGTCCGAATGTCATAACATTCCATTCGTATTGTCCGAAAGGGACATTAAATGCAATCTTATAGTGATTTTCTTTAATTTGAATTTGTCAAAAACCTGACTTCATATCAAATTTAGAAAAGATCACAGCTTTGAATAACATATTTAATAGGTAATGGATATCTAATCCATTGAAGAGTTTTATTGAGAGGTTGTAATTGATAACTAAACGAGGGACTCCTCGTTCAATTTTGGCGGAATTGTTGACATCAAATGTTGAACAACTCCATGGTGATTTACTTGGTCGGATAATTTTCTTATCCAACTCATTGGTTTCCTCGATATGATGTTTAAGTAATTCTTTATTCATTTGAATATGACAACGGATATTTGATTCATGAAAATCATGATTATATGGTAGGGACACCACATGCTTTTTCCTATTCCAAAAGCATTGGAATAGTGGAGCATATTTCATCCTCGATATGTTTTTGAAATGGAGAGATTTGCTTTTGAAAAGAGGAATCTTTCAGTTCCTCGATTCGTTGCAATCTTATCTCTTCTTTTAAAAATTGAATATGTTTTTTCGTAAAATTAATATTATTGATAATCTTTGAAATGGAAGCTTTTTTCAAAGAATTAACATCTTTGTAAGGAGTTGTGAATTTGAAAACAATTTCTTGTCCAAAAAATATTTGTAGTTAAACCTTTTACCGGCTTGAAAAGGATAAATTTGAACAATAAAATGAGTGCCAAAATTTACTTCTTAGTCTAAATTTTGACAAGATAAAATATATTTTTAAAACAAATATTTGAATTGCAGACATGAACTTTAGAAAGTTTGTATTGAATATTAAATATTTTTCCACTAGCATCATAAAGACGCTTAGCGGTTTTTTCAAAATATTTTGTAGGGATTAATCCTTCCCTAATACAATTTTAATTTGCGCCAGGATCAAGTAAGAATCTAGTATAAAGTTTGAAATCTTTATTAATAATAATATCCATTTGACAATTCCATTCTGAAGTTGAATACAACTAATAACATTAACTTTTTCTTCTCCATTCAATTCCATTTGACAATTCCATTCTGAGTATTGAGAAGCAACTTCTTGTTCAGAAGAATCAGAATCATGAATGGTTTGATTCTCCTATTTAGTTTTTAAGAGAACTACTTCCATTCTACATCTTTCATTTGATTTTGGAGAATAGAAATTTGAGACTTCATCTCATTGATTTCTGATCTTAAATCAGAACTGGATCCACTTTGAAAATTTTTGAAGATTCAAATTTGAATCTACTTATAATATTTTTAGTACTATAAGGATCATCAAATTTGTTGGGTTTTGAAGGAATGAGAGATTTGAACTTTTTTCTTTAGATGAACTTTTTTGAACACTTCAAAAAGGAGGCTAGAACCTTTTTAAAGCCTCAAAAAAAATCTTTTACTTCAGTTTGCTCCTAATTTATAAGTCTCATGGATCTTCTCTTGGGATTATCAAATTGTTCAAAAGGCAGGCTCTAAATATCATGCAAAGAAAGTTATTTGGAGACTCAAAATTAAATGGTGGTCAAAATTTCATGAAACTAATCGCTATCCAAAATCAGTAAATTCATGGAATTATCCAAAAGGGGACTAGATAAAAGTGCCGATTTCCTCATGGAAAATCAAGATTATTGGCAACGTTCAGCCAATACAAAACTCCAAAATAACTGCAAGCTGTTTTAGAAAGAATTGATGATCTTGCAGATTCTTCGTCAAGGAAATCAGATTCAAAGAACACAAAAGGAAATTCTTCTCAAGCAGATTCATCAGATTATGAACAAAGAAATGAAGACATGAACTTTGGTTTAGAAAATATTGATAAGTTAATTAAAGAAGAAACTCAAAAGAATACTCCTTCAAAATGACTATATGGACCAGTTATCTTGATGAATTAAGAGAATATAGAGTTCAAAAATCAAAAGATATTCTTTTCAAGATCTATATGCCACCAAATCGATTATTTTTACTCCTTATGCCAATTATAAAAGATTGAGAATTACTAAAGTAAAATTCAAAAAGTCGGGAGAAATGAAAAAGTGGTGGTTTAATTGTAAAAAAACTTGCTGCAAAAAGGTAGTTTGATTATTAAATGACTCCAAAAGATGCTCAATTACTTTCAAAATGAAGATGTTCAAATGTTAAAAGTGGTTGTCATCTCAAAGTGATTGTTTTTCAAGACTCTTTAACCAAAATTAATTTGGTTTCAAATCCGTATTCAAGATTTCAATTATAAAAGAAGATTCACGATGGAATCTCTCCTCAAGTGTAATAGAGCGGGAGATAATACACTTCAAGAAAGTTTTTAAAATTATCTTTGTAATTTTTAAAGCTTTCTTTCTTTAATTTCAACTTCAATTTCAATTTTGAGCTTCAATTTTGTAATATCAATTTTTATATTGTGATTTCAAAATTTTATATTAATAAATTCATTGTTTTTTCTTTCTCGTTCATTATTTTTATCATTCGAGTTTCCTCATTGCAAACTTACATAATATTTTTTTTCCAGTTAGTTAACAACTTTCTAGGTTGTAAAAATTACCCCAACAATAAGAATTTTTATTTGTTTTAAAAATATTGTAAATTAAATGAAGTATTTTCTAAAATTTTCAATACTTTATTAGCTTACTAAAATTAGTTTTTATTCATTTCATGTTAGAGTTTAGAAAAGAAGATGATAAATTTTATAAATCTCACACACAAATAATCATCCTAGAAACAAAAAACATGTGATGAAAAATCAATAATTAGAAAATAGTATGCAAAACCTTAAATAAGGTAGCATATATGTTGTGGTGTGATGTGTTATTTCGATTAAAGGTGTTTTTGTCTGTTCAACTATTTATAATTGCATATTTGTAAATTTTTCATCCAAGCATAGTTTTTGTAACTATTTTGCAAAAAGTAGTGCGTAAAATTTAAATTTATAAAACAAGGCATGTAAAGTGTAAATTTGAAAATTCTTTATATACTGAAAAGGGTGTGTTTTGTAAATTTCCCTAAATTAATTTTATCAGCCTTTTCTGAAGATTGTTCGTTATCCTCTTTATATACTGAAAATATATTCTCGTTAAAACCTTTTGGGATGTTCTCTGATGACAGACCAAAATGCTGAACTGTCCAAAGTGTATTACAATGTTTTCAAACAATAATAAATTTGGACACCCCAGAGACTGAGGTATATGTACAGAATACACAAGACATGTCATTTATGTGACCAATCATTCTTATTTGATGGGTTGTCTTGACATTATCTATTTTGCATTGGTTCACTTTCATATTATGAGAAATAAATTTTTGAGAGATTGTAAACGAAATGATAAAATGGGAAAGAATAGTGAAGGATAACCTCCTCATGAATGTTTATTTTCCACTTCTGTCAACCCAAAAAATGTCATTTGTTTAGAAATTTGATCAACTTCAAATAGAATCTTATCGTGATGTTACCCCTGGAAGTTGACAAAGAACATTGTGCACTCCTAATATTTAGCTAAGCTTATAATTGAATAAGTGTAAAATAAATATTCTTTTATTGATCAAAATTAAGAATAAGTTTCTTATTTTGATAGTAAGGTAAAAGTCACTCTGAAAGTAAGTGATTTGTGTTTTATTAGAAGAAAAGTAACTTGTCGAAATATGTTTGTAGACAAAAAATTAATTGTAAGTTTGACCTGTTTTTAGTTTAGCTGAACATGCTTTGAAGTGCAGAAAATGGTGGTTAAATTAAGTCTCTTCTTCTAGGGCAGAAGACAGACGTCCTAATAGTACAGAGATTGCTTATTCAAACAAGTATTATTGGATAAGGAATTTAGTGCATATGCTGAGAGTTTCCTGAAAACTGCTCATAAATGATTATCACTGTTTATGTCTGTTAGATATCATGCAATTCTTCCTTAATGAGATTGATGGAATATTCTTTCTGTACAACAGATGCCCGCATTATTTAAGATAGGAAAGGGTGAGCGACCACCCATTCCCGACTCTCTTTCCAGCAATGCAAAGGATTTTATCCTACAATGTCTACAAGTTGACCCAAATGCACGCCCTACTGCTGCCAAGCTTTTGGACCATCCTTTTGTGAAGCGAACACTTCCATCATCTTGAGGCTCAGCATCTCCTTACAATATTGGGCGGCGGATTCAAGAAATAAGTTTTCAAGGTAACCAAAATCAAGTAAATTTTATATCTAAATTTAACCATCATGTGTGATGCTTTGTTTCTGGTGTCTATGAGCTTGTTTGCCTGAGAAAGCTTTATAGTTCACATATAAGTAAACCTAGCCTTTGTTTGGGAAGAATTTATAAATGGTTTAATTTATAAGTAAATCGAAATGATAAATGGATACTATTTGTGGGTCCATTTGAAATGTGTGGTTGAATATGAAGTTTAATAATTTATAAATGATTTATAAATTTTGTCAAATGGAGG
>CAIGRL010157993.1:0-10992 GCA_903798325.1 Fraxinus xanthoxyloides
TATTATATTTCTATATTTAACACTGTCGAATTTAGGTGCGAAGTTTAGTTTGATTTTATCTGCATTTTCAATAATTTAGGTTTCAACTTCCACAAATGGGACACCTCAGCAAGTGCTCACTTCAACATCTTCAAGTTCGTCAATACCGCTACCATCTAAAGGGATGAGAGAAGATGAGGTATCACTTAGTACATTATTTGCTTACACTTCAATTGTGGTCATTGACTGAATTTTGGAGTGTTCATAGGTTTGGAAAGCTTCTGGTGTTTTGAAGAGTGGCGTGCATTGCATGGCGCTGTTCAAGGAGAAAGACGAGGAGAGGGAAATTGCCCTTCTTTTTTCCAATATTTTGGCCATAATGGAACCACGAGATTTAATGGACATGTTTTCTTTGTGCATGCCAGAGCTGTTTGAGTGCATGATTTCCAATGCTCAGCTAGTCCACATCTTTTCCACGCTGCTGCAAACCCCTAAAGTATTTCGCCCATTTGCGGACGTGTTAGTTAATTTTCTTGTGAGCAGCAAACTTGAGGTTCTGAAGCACCCAGATTCACCAGCTGCAAAACTTGTTTTGCATCTCTTCCGGTTTTTGTTTGGTGCCATTGTGAAGGCTCCTTCAGAATGTGAACGTATACTGCAACCTCATGTTCTTGTGATCATGGAAACTTGCATAAAAAATGCTAATGAGGTTGAGAGACCTATTGGTTATTTACAACTTCTTCAGATGATGTTTCGTGCGCTTGGTGGGGGTAAGTTTGAACTTCTACTGCGGGACTTGATTCCTACACTGCAGTCTTGTTTGAATATGTTGTTGGCCATGCTTGAGGGACCTACTGGTGAAGAAATGAAGGAACTTCTGCTTGAACTTTGCTTGACGTTGCCTGCGCGGTTAAGTTCGCTGTTGCCTCACCTTCCTTGTTTAATGAAGCCTCTTGTTATGTGTCTCAAAGGGAGTGATGATCTTGTCAGTCTTGGTTTGAGGACTCTTGAGTTTTGGATTGATAGCTTGAACCCTGATTTTCTGGAACCAAGTATGGCAAACGTTACCTCGGAGGTGATTTTGACGTTATGGTCTCATTTGAGGCCTGCACCCTATCCTTGGGGCGGGAAATCATTGCAACTTCTTGGGAAATTAGGTGGTCGTAACAGACGTTTTCTCAAAGAGCCTCTTGCACTTGAATGCAAGGACAATCCGGAGCATGGACTTCGATTAATCCTGACATTTGAGCCTTCAACTCCATTTTTGGTACCTCTAGATCGTTGTATTAGCCTTGCTGTGGCAGCTGTCATGCATATGAACAGTTCTGTGGATGCTTTCTATAGGAAACAAGCTCTTAAATTCCTTCGTGTTTGCTTATCGTCTCAGCTCAATTTGCCTGGACTGGTTACTGATGATGGATCTACATCTAGACAATTGTCAATGTTTCTAGTTTCTTCAGTTGATCCATCTTGGAGAAGATCTGAGACATCTGATATCAAGGTAGTTTAATCATAATTTAACTTCACAAGCTTCTGTTTCAGCTAAATCTTCCCTCTATAGTTTTATTGCTTTTGATAGCTTTCTACTTGCACATCCTTTTTTATATGTCAGCTTTCTCAAATGTCATTTTCTTGACCACCGTGAATATCTGTGGTTTACAATAAGTAAATTGGGGCGTTATTATTCTGTTTATGGTGGAGTTTTTAGATTTTTCTGGTACCAAAATGCTGATATCTTTAAGCCTTCACATCATTAAATTCATATTTCGTTACTTTGTGAATCCCAGTCGTAGTTTTCGTTGGCCTAAGCTTACTGTATTTTCTTAACGCGTAAAAATATATTTTTACACAATTAAAGAGTTATCTGATTTAAGTTTACATTTTCTCCAAATATGTTAAATGTTGTTGTTTGTTCAATTTTAGAACTGTCAGATGAGTTTTATGATTATATGTAGCTGTACAGTATGATATGATAACAAGGGTTACTAGATGGAGCTTTATTTGGTGATGATATTTGTTGCCATAAATGGGTTACAACCATTTTGTGCAGGCTGACTTGGGTGTCAAGACGAAGACCCAACTTATGGCTGAGATATCTGTGTTCAAGATTCTGTTGATGACCATAATAGCTGCAAGTGCGGAACCCGACTTACATGACCCCAAGGATGATTATGTTGTCCATATCTGTCATCATTTTGCTATGATATTTCACATTGAGAACCCAACAGGCCATACTTCGATTTCAGGCTCATCACTTGGTGGCCCTATGCTTCCATCCAATTCCAATGTTAGTTCAAAGCCAAGAAATAGTATTTCACTGAAAGAGTTGGACCCTTTGGTCTTTTTAGATGCTTTGGTTGAGGTACTAGCAGATGAAAATAGACTGCACGCTAAAGCTGCTCTAAATGCACTTAATGTTTTTGCTGAGACACTTCTGTTCCTTGCTCGCTCTAAACATCCTGACGTGCTTATATCACGAGGAGGTCCTGGTACTCCTATGGTTGTTTCCAGTCCTTCAATCAGTCCAGTTTATTCACCTCCTCCAAGTGTGCGACTTCCTGTTTTTGAGCAACTTCTACCTCGGCTTCTGCATTGTTGTTATGGAAGCACCTGGCAAGCACAAGTAGGAGGAGTTATGGGACTTGGTGCTTTGATTGGAAAGGTTACTGTTGAAACTTTATGCTTTTTTCAAGTACGGATTGTTCGGGGATTGGTTTATGTTCTTAAAAGGCTTCCTACACATACTACTAAAGAACAGGAAGAGACAAGTCAGGTGCTTACACAAGTTCTTCGTGTAGTGAATAATGTTGATGATGCAAACAGTGAAGCACGTAGACAAAGTTTTCAAGGAGTTGTCGGATATCTAGCTTCTGAATTGTTTAATGCAAACTCATCTGTTAATGTGAGAAAGATCGTGCAATCTTGTTTAGCACTTTTGGCAAGTAGGACTGGCAGTGAAGTTTCTGAATTGCTTGAACCTTTGTATCAACCTTTGCTACAGCCTCTTATCATGCGACCGCTGCGATCGAAGACCGTGGATCAACAGGTGAAATTGGTTTTTGTTTGATGTATCAGAGTTTTATTAATTTATTACTAACTTTTCTTATGCAAATTTTAGGTTGGAACAGTTACCGCTTTAAATTTCTGCCTGGCTTTGCGGCCTCCTCTTCTTAAATTAACTCAGGAGCTTGTCAATTTTCTGCAAGAAGCTCTGCAAATAGCAGAGGCTGATGAAACTGTGTGGGTTGCGAAATTTATGAATCCAAAAGTGGCGACTTCATTGAATAAGTTACGCACATCTTGCATTGAACTCTTGTGCACTGCCATGTCATGGTCAGACTTCAAAACCCAAAATCATTCAGAGTTGCGAAATAAAATCATTTCCATGTTTTTCAAATCCTTGACAAGCAGGACATCTGAAATTGTTGCCGTTGCAAAGGAAGGGCTACGACAGGTTCGCTGTCATTATGTGTAATTCTTTTGTGGTGATACATCGGTTTCTTCTTTAAGCTGAACTCTAGCAAAATTTTGATTAATTGAATTGAAGTTCTAGAATTTACTGTTTCACATCTTCGTAGTGGACCTGCTTTTGATTTGCATTCTAAAACTCAAAGTTGGATATTTGTGGATCTTGTTTGAGAGAAGGAGTCACTCTTCTGTAGGAGGAAAGCAAAGTGCACGTATACCTAAATCTTTCTTTTCATATTTCTTGGTTATAGCTGAATGGTATTTTGCTCTCAGGAAATGCCTTATCACTATGTCCCACTAACCTTAATTAAGAACAAAGTTCATCTTCTGATATGTTTGAGTTATATGTGGAAAAGCTCATTACTATGTACTTTCTTCATCATAAAATATTCACTATGCTATTGTTATATTTCGGTATGTAGATTGGCTGGTATTATAATGATTGACTTCATTGTCACAATTTTTGAATTTTACTATCCCATTGCTCATTAAGATCAAAACTGAGTTTGGTAGTTTTCAAATTTCAGTGCATTTATGTGGGTCCATAGTTATACAATATCCATCAAGTAGGAAATGAGAACAGAAGGAAAACCTTTCTCAACTATTCCTCTCCTAATAAATTTTTGGGATTTTATTGCTGCTTAGTCCCCAGAATTGCTATATACTTTCTTCTAAAGAAACATATGAGTAATGAATGTTAAGCTAAATTGATTTCACAGCATATGGATCTCTACCTTGGTTATGAAATGCTTGCTAGGTGATATTTATTTTAAGTGCAGGGCTAGTCCTCTAAATATAATTATTGTTTGCTTTACCATGTTTTAGGTTATTCAGCAGCAAAGGATGCCAAAAGAACTTCTGCAGAACAGTTTGAGGCCTATATTGGTTAATTTGGCGCATACCAAAAATCTCAGCATGCCACTCTTACAAGGTCTGGCCCGCCTGCTTGAGCTTCTATCTAACTGGTTCAATGTTACCTTAGGTGGCAAATTGTTGGAGCATCTCAAAAAATGGTTGGAACCTGAGAAACTCGCACAGTGCCAGAAGTCTTGGAAAGCTGGTGAAGAACCAAAAATAGCTGCTGGTTAGATATGCTCCACCGTACATTATTAGTGACATTCCAAAATTAGTTCATTATAATTATATATAGATGTTCTGTTTTGATTCTGCTTGAAATTTTGCAGCTATCATCGAGCTCTTCCATCTGCTTCCTTCTGCAGCTGGGATGTTTCTAGACGAGCTTGTGTCATTGACTATTGATTTGGAAGCTGCCCTTCCAGCCGGACAGTTTTATAGTGAGATCAACAGTCCATATCGCCTCCCTCTCACTAAATTTCTTAATCGGTATCCCACAGCTGCTGTTGATTATTTTCTTGCTCGATTATCTAACGACAAGTACTTCAGGCGGTAAGTAGAAAAGTATTATTGAAACCTTTTCCTAGTTGACTTACAAGTTGCCAGCAGAGAATTTTTTGTTCACGTTTCTGCTAATTTTTTTGGCAATTCCAGATTTATGTATATAATACGGTCAGATGCTGGCCAACCTTTGAGAGAAGAACTCACAAAATCACCGGAAAAGATAATAGCTAGTGCTTTCCCTGATTTTTTGCCCAAATCTGACATATCAAGAGCTCAGGAATCATTCAGTTCGCCTGCTGTTTTAATGGGTGATGGAGGCCTTATTACTCCTAAAGCCGAGAATTCTGTTCAGCCAGCTACCACTTCAGGCGTAGCATCTGAAGCTTATTTCCAGGGTCTTGCTTTAATCAAGACTCTTGTGAAATTGATGCCTGGGTGGTTGCAAAATAACCGTGTTGTATTTGATACATTGGTTCTCATATGGAAGTCCCCAGCCAGAATTTCCCGTTTGCAAAATGAGCAGGAATTAAACCTAGTGCAAGTAAGTTGAATGTCTAAGCAAATATCACTAGATTTGTGTACATCCTGATCAACAATTCTAATGATTTGAACTCTCTTTTTTGTAAGATTTAACAGCTCAACCTGCAAGGATGGCAGTGTGATTTAGTATCTTGCTTTCTATCCTTGTTTGTATCAGCCCCTTCTTTTCTTTTCCTTGCTGCTTTCTCTAAGTTGGAGTGCAAGAGCTATATGTAACAAATGGACATGTATATTAAAAGTCCGATAACTCCTGCTGGTTCCTTTATTTCTGTCCGTATTAACTCATACTCACAGGAAGAGAGAAACACAGAAAGGAGTACTTTCTTTATACTTTTCTTTTCTCTTCCCTTTCCCATCTCATTTAGAGTATTGACAGAAGCAATGAAATACTTTGCACCCGGTCCAATTCTATTTGGTCTTGCTTCATGCTTCAGAAAGTTCTCTTAGAAGGCCTTTCTGAAATTCGCATTTTGGCATTGATTTCATGAGAAGTTCTATGTTGGGATATTGGGAAATGATTTTTATTTTGGATAGATGGAATTTTATTTAGTCACAAATGTGTCACTGCTTTGCGAGCACTTTTTCCTTCCTGATGGACGCATGAAAAATTAAGAAATGTTTCTTTTTCAAAATTTGGTCTTCCCAAACTCTGTTTCCAAGATCCATTCCCATTTTCTCCCTGAAAAGTCCTCGGAGGGATGATCTTTTCTTCAAGTCCTACAGGAAACAAATCTATGCCCCTGTTTGACTCTCTTTAAATTAAAACTCTTTATTCTACATACTCATTTTTAAGCACACATTCACATAGTAAAATATTCTGCACGTAAACCCAAAACTTTCCCTCCTTTTTAACCACACGTTCTTAAAAAAAATTACTATTCAAAACACCATTTCTCCCCAATTTATCTTTATAATGGCCATCAAACAAGGGCTATATACAGCTACTTCTTCCGACATGTCTTACAACCATTAAAAGGACTCCCTGGTCTCTTCAAAATTTTCTCAGAATGCCGCTTAAAGGAGTTTGCTTCTCTACCTCTCTGCTTCTCTATAAGTTCATGTTTTTCCGTGTTAAAGGGAGGAAGAGAAACAAGTTTTTGATA
The DNA here is from genome assembly GCA_903798325.1 of Fraxinus xanthoxyloides. Classification (NCBI taxonomy): domain Eukaryota; kingdom Viridiplantae; phylum Streptophyta; class Magnoliopsida; order Lamiales; family Oleaceae; genus Fraxinus; species Fraxinus xanthoxyloides. The sequence goes on from CAIGRL010157993.1 coordinate 6,450, forward strand.
GGTCTCTAATCAGATTTTCTTATACTAGGCGCCAGAAGAAAAGCAGTCACACCATGGAGCCAACCAAATGACAAACAAGGCACAGCAACTTCTAGAATTATTCTGTGGTTACTCATTCTGTTAAGGGCTGTTATTCAGTCTGTTAGTCAATCTGTTAGAGTTAGTTATGGGGAGGGTTATATGTAAGGGGGAGGAAGGCAGGAGGGGATATGGAAAAAAATAGTGAATGCACTTGTGGAGACAGCCAGCTTCTCGAATTGCTGGAATTATCTTTCATTTTATTCGTCGTCTTAAGTTTACACTTTCAATTAAATACAACCCAAAAAATCCCAAAAAGCTACTGTCTACTTATTGCAATTACATTCCTTCTTCAGGCAGTCTTGAACTTTGCATTTGTTCTCCTTTATCTGCCATACCTGCACACCACATCAATTCACTCCCCATACCCAGCCCAACCCCCAATCCCCATTTTGAAACAGACGACCCCGGGGAACACAATCCCTCATCGCCCCAATCTCTTCCCAATATTCTCCACTCCCTTCAAATGGCTAACTGATGCCGAGATACAATCAAAACTGAAAAGGGCCTTTGCTACAGCTGTGATGAGAAATTTACCATTGGTCACCGATGTAAAAACAAGGAGCTTCAGGTTATGGTGATTAGGGAAACCGAGGAAGAAGATAGTGAAGGTAGTGAAATTTTGTCCGTCGGGAGGCGCCGGTCGGTGAACAACAGGAGACTGCAGCAAAGAGTTGACAAGGGTGAGTGCATTAGTAGAGTTGTCTATTAACTCGGTGGTCCGGAAATGTTGAAGTTGAAAGGATCCATTGATGCAAAGGAAGTAGTGGTACTGATTGATTGTGGGGCCTCTCATAACTTCATTTCTGTGGAGGTGGTCCAACAGCTTGGCCTTCAACTGTCCAGGACCACGGGGTACGAAGTAATCGTGGGTACAGGCCAAACTGTTAAGGGGGAGGGCATATGCTGAGGTTTGAAGCTGCAACTACAGAATTTGTCTGTGGAGGATGACTCCTTACCTTCAAAATTGGGAAGCTCAGATGTCATCTTACAAATGCAGTGGCTGCGCAAAATGGGGGAAATGAATGTGAATTGGAGGAATCTCACCATGACATTCAATGTAGCCGGCGTGAAGGTAACCTTGACGAAGGATTCTAGCTTGAGACGAATCTCTGTATACTTGAAATCTATGTTGAAAGCACTCAGGGGACAAGGAGAGGGAGTCTTGCCTGAATTGGGAAACATAAGTCATGACCGAAACTCCTTTCCCGAGACCCCCAGAAATTATTACTGAAGTGTTGAAAGACTTTGCTGCTGTTTTTGAAAGTCCCAATCATCTTCCCCCTTCGAGAAATCGTGACCATACCATTAAGTTGCAGCCAGGGGCAGACCAAGTCAGCGTTCGACCTTACTGTTACCCCCATTTCCGAAAGAACGAGAGAGAGAAACTGGTGCGAGAAATGTTGGCTGCAGGCATTATTCAGTATAGTAGCAGCCCTTTTTCGAGCTTGGTATTGCTGGTAAGGACCGGAGTTGGAGGTTTTGTGTCAATTATCGGGCTTTAAACAAGGTCACGGTCCTCAACAAGTCTCCGATACCCATTATTGATGAGCTCAATGGGACCACCGTATTTTCAAAGATAGACCTGAAATCGGGATATCATGAAATATGGGTGAGGCCAGACGATGTTCTGAAAATTGCATTCCAGACCATGAGGGACATTATGAGTTCCTCGTCGTGCCATTCGGCTTGACGAATGCCCCAACAACTTTCCAATCTATTATGAGTGATATTTTCAGAAGCTACCTTTGAAAGTTCGTCCTGGTGTTCTTCGACGATATCCTGATATACAGCCGCGTGAAGGAGGAACATAGATGGGAGGTTGAATTTGCAGGTCATTAGCTACACACCTGTACTACAGTCCATTTGAGGAGTTGGCGAGGGTGGGAAACATGGACTACCGCTTAGCTCTACCGGTTACCACTCATGTCCACCCCGTGTTCCATGTTTCGCAATTGAGAAAAGTTGTGGGAGATGCGCATGTAATTCACCGCTGCCTCTTCAACTAGGTGAAGACTGGGAATTGCTTGTAGAACCAGGTTTTGTATTAGGATACAGACCTACTAATCAGAGGACATCTGTGGGAATGGGAATGGAAGTCTCAAATTGCTGGAATTATCTTTCATTTCAATTGTCATCTTCAGTTTACACTTTCAATTAAATATAACCCAAAAAATCCCAAAAAGCTACTGTCTACTTATCGCAATTACGTTCCTTCTTCAGGCACTCTTGAACTTTGTATTTGTTCTCCCTTGAAGTATCTGCCATACCTGCATACCACAGCAACTCACTCTTATCAGTTTTCTTCTCCACCTCTCTGCTTCATACATTTGAAGTTATTTTTATTTCATTAGTTCTTATGAATAAGCATTAAGCTGATCAAAGATGGTATAGACTTAAAACAGTACAATAAGATAATTTTGATGAATTTATTCCACAACTCTAAATAATTTGAAATAAAATAATCAAAATGAAAAGAAATGATTTTCTTGAAATGATTTTGATTTTGGAAATGATCAAATACCTAGGGTGGGTGTGAGCCACATTATTTTTAAAGAATGTATTCTAGAATAATAGATTAATGGAGAATGTGTGGTTGAAAAAGAGGGAAAAGTTATTGATGTAATGGAAGATATTATTTTATTGAAAAATGTGTGGTTGAAAATGAGTAGAAGAATGAAAATGAAAATTTTAGTGTGTACCAAACATGGGCCCAATGATAAAAATATTATGGTAAGGATGAACATTCCACTATATCAGATAATAACTTGAAATGCAACAATCAATTAAAATAATTGAGTTTCTTGAATTACTTTGATTCAGAGAGAAGATTCTGGTGGCAATAATCATCATCATCATCTTCGCGATATGTTTTAAATTTTAAATGACTTGTAAAGGAAAATATATTTTGATTTTTTCTCTATTGGGTGTAGCAAGTTACTCATTAACTATGATATGATTGCAGTTTTCTCGTATTTATGCTAGGCAATTGAGTTTCATGATATTTCAATATGTTAACTTACTAATTCATTCTAATCATGATGAATAAGTGCAGGTGAAAGAAAGCAAGTGGCTTGTCAAATGTTTCCTGAATTACTTTAGGCATGATAGAACGGAGGTTAATGTGCTATTTGATATTCTATCCATCTTCTTGTTTCGCACATGTATAGATTTTACTTTCTTAAAGGAGTTCTATATTATTGAGGTACGTTCAACATTTAAGGTATAATGATTATTTTTGCATTTGATTAATTATTTCTTTTGTTGTGTCGTTTTTCTATTTTTCAATAATGGATTATCAATATTTCTATATAGGTTGCTGAGGGCTATCCACCCAACATGAAGAAAACTCTGCTACTTCATTTTCTGAACCTTTTTCAATTAAAACAATTAGGCCATGATCACATGGTGGTTGTAATGCAAATGCTCATTCTTCCAATGTTAGCTCATGCCTTCCTGAATGGCCAAACTTGGGAGGTCATTGATGCTGCTGCAGTCAAGATAATTGTTGACAAGCTTCTTGACCCTCCAGAGGAGGCAAGTGATTTATTTTGTATGTTTTTGGTGTTTCACATTTATGGCTACCTTTCTGTATGGGAATCATGTTTCTTTCATATGTGTCAATAGATATCTGCTGACTATGATGAGCCCTTGAGGATTGAGCTTCTGCAGCTGGCCACATTGCTTCTAAAGCATCTTCAGAATGATCTTGTTAATCACCGTAAGGAACTTATCAAATTTGGCTGGAATCATCTCAAACGTGAAGATAGTGCCAGTAAGCAGTGGGCTTTTGTTAATGTTTGCCACTTCTTGGAGGCCTACCAAGCTCCTGAGAAAATTATACTGCAGGTTCTTCCATAATCCTGTAACCATGATATAACAAATACATTCTGTAATTTTTTCCTTCAATTTCAAATTCACTGTCTTGGTCTAGCCCAACTCGGTCATGTAGTTGAGAGTACTGAATATGTTACTTCTAGATAGACCTAAGTTGCGTGATTTTACTTTTTATGTTTCATAGAGGATATCAAAGCTGATATATTAGATAAGTGGTTTGATGATTCTGTATTTAAACGAAGTATAAAGACACTTTGAAAAGTGGAATTATTTGGAAAGGTCGACTTAGAAACAAAGTCAACCAAATACTTCCTCAGAGTATTTTGCATGCCCAATTAAGTGGAAAAAATTGCCACTTTCCATCTTGATTTCGACCTAAAGAATTTTCTACCCCAGTTTGAGGAGTCAACCAACTTGCGGATGAATTTTTTGTTTTGCAGTCAACTTTCCTGAGGATTATGATGCACCGATACGGATACTGTGTCTGACACAACACGTCATCGACACAATTAAGTTCTTAAAAATTCTTCATTTATATAGTATAAATTTAGTTTTATACTTGTTATTAATTTTTCTTGTAGAAATATTTTAAACATGAGTACCTATTTGTTACTTACTAATAATTTTA
>CAIGRL010158063.1:0-10342 GCA_903798325.1 Fraxinus xanthoxyloides
TGTAGTTGAAAATGAGTAGAAGAGAATCAAACGGGGGCTTAATGTATATAAGTATTTTTATTCTGCATCTGATTAATAAATACTGATTAAAGTTTTAAATTATTTCTTGCCAGGTTTGAGGACGAAGAAGTTCAGAAGGATATAAACCTTGTTCCTTACAAAATCGTGAACAAGGACGGAAAACCTTATATCCAAGTCAAAATTAGGGATGGCGAGACTAAAGTCTTCAGCCCTGAGGAAATCAGTGCTATAAAGAAACAGCAGAAGCATTCCTTCGAGAATCCACATTAAGCTAATATAATTATAATGGGGTTAACAATAATAAAAATGACTAATGTTGACAGCTCCACATTAAGCTGCCAACGTTTGTGGACATTGGTGCAAGAAATCGACATTGAGAGTGACATCCTCGAATTAGGTGTTGTACAAATATTAAATGTATGCATGCGTGATTATATCAATTACTTTCAATTATGATTTTCCACCTAATAAAAAAGAACTTTAGGATTTGTTTGATTTATATATTTTGAATAAAATTTGTTGTAGAATGTCTAACTAAAAAGTAGGAAAATATTATGACACGTGTAAAATTATTTTATTGAAATAAAGTATAATTGAGAATAAGTTTAAGGAAAAAGAATTTGTATGAGATACGGTCATAGAGTAGATTTTTTTTAAAACTAAAATTTACTCCTTTTTAGTATCCAATCCACACTTCATAGATATTTGTAAACACGACGTTTCAACGTCCTTGACTTGATAGATAATGTGATATTGTTGGATCCATTGCGTTCTACTCCACTCAAAAGCATGTGAAATTAATTCTTGAAATTTCTTTAGAAAATATTACGATTATCTTATTTATATAAAATAATTAGATTACATCNAAATTTCTTTAGAAAATATTACGACTATCTTATTTATATAAAATAATTAGATTACATCTTAAACATTGCTATTTGCTCATATAAATAAGCAAGTCACATACCCCTGCCCTGTGGATTGAATTTAATGCAGGGCTAAGGTAAAGGTTAGGGAGTCCAGGATTCAATAATATATTTTTTTGTGAATATATCAAGGGAAGATTTTGTGTGTGTAAATTCGCAATCATGGCTTCCTACCAATTGATCAAAGAAAATATTAATCCACATCTGCAAGGAAACAAGTGTACTTTGCGCGTTGAGGGTAGGGATGATGTTGAATCCGCTTTATCAGAACTTGATTCGTCTTCTTCTCCTATATTGGGTCGCAATGCCGCCTCTAGATGTATAACATCTGCTTCTGGAACCACTCGCCTGGTCTCCCTCGATATTTTCCGGGGGCTTACTGTCGCGGTAACTTTCCATCTTAATGTGGAGCTGTCAACATTAGCCCTGAGAATCAAACGGGGGCTTACTGTCGCAGTATCTTGTGAGCAAGTGGAGTCCCTTATTCGGGACATTTCATGACAAGAGATCAAAGAAGCACTGTTTAGTATTGGAGATGACAAGTCTTTGGGGTTGGATGGTTATTCTTCTTTCTTTGATTTTGTGGGGGCAATTGAAGAATTTTTCTCTTCTAAGTTCTCTTCTTAAACAAACCAATCACATGATCATTGCATTGGTGCCAAAGTCTAGCCATTCAAATACCATTGGGGACTATGATCTAGTGCTTGTTGCAATGTCTTCGACAAGGTTATTACCAAGATTCTTGCTTCTAGGTTGGGGCCTATTCTTGGGATTGTTGGGCATTAAGCACAAGCAGCTTTTGTTGTGGGATGGAGCATGATGGAGAACATTCATCTTGCTCAAGAACTTTTGTGGCAATACAACCGGAAAAGAGTTACCCCTAGATGCCTTCTTAAAATTGATCTAAGAAAAGCATATGATTTGGTTAGTTGGGATTTCCTCAACATCGTGCTAGAAGGATTAGATTTCCCTTCTAGATTCATTGATTCGGTGATGGAATGCATTACAACTCCTTCATATTCTGTGGCATTGAATGAGAGCATACATGGATTCATAAATGGGAGAAAAGGCCTTAGACAATGAGATCCTTTATCATCCTTTTTGTTTGTTGTGTGCCTTGAATATTTATCTAGAATGTTAAAGGAAGCCACTGTTGACAGTTCCTTTAATTTTCGTCCTAAATGCGAGGCCTTAAAGATCACGCATTTGGAATTTGCAGATGATTTGATGCTCTTTGCCAGAGGAGATATAATTTTGGTTCGTATCTTAATGGATTTCCTTGCCAAGTTTGGAGATATGTCGGGATTGAGGATGAATACCAATAAATCCAACTTGCATATTGTTGGGATTTATGGTCAAGAGCTAGATGTTATCCAAGAGTTTATGAACATTCCAAAGAGAACAATGTCGTTTCGTTATTTGGGCATTACGCTTGTCGTCTGAAAAATTGAAAATTAGTTGTTTTGCTCCATCCAAGAATGGATAAAATTGCAGCCTACACAAGTGCATGAACGAGCTCTTTATTTCATATGCAGGAAGAGCAAAACTTTTGAGGATCGTTCTCTCAGGAGTTGAATGTTTTTGACTTTCATCTTTCTGATTCCTACTATGATTACGACAAGAATTACAAGACTTTGTCATAACTTCCTTCGAGAATCCATGAAGCCGTTGGTTGCTTGGAAGGACGTTACACTTCCAAAGTGTGGGCAAGGACTTGATTTTAGGGACATTCATTGTTGGAATCATGCACTTCTTGCCAAGTCTTTACGGAACATTCACGATAAGAAGGATACTTTATGGGTCCGTTGGGTTAACCATGTGCATTCGAGAGGGGCATCCATTTGGGAATGGTCATCGAAGAAAGATGACTACCCTTCGCTCAAGAAATTGTTGGCCATTAGAGACTTGTTAGCTTAAAAAGAGGAGAACGTCCAAGGTGTTGTCAACATTTAGCAGCTTACTTATTTTCCAGGCTTATGATTATTTCAGACCAAAAGGGACTATGAAAATCTGGGCAGCGGATGTTTGAAAAGCTTGCATCACACTGAAACACTCGTTTATTCTTTGATTAAGTCCTCAGTCAAGGCTACCTGCCAAGGATAAAATTCAGAACTTGGAAATTGATCGAAGCTACGTTTTTTGTGAAGTTACTGCAGAAATCACCCAACAACTGTTTTTCTCTATTCATTCAGCTGTTCCCTGGGACAATTCCATTCATGGCTGGGCATTCGACGTTCCACGTCTACGTTAGCAAGTGCATTGAAGTGGATTAAAAATGAGGCTTGAGAGACGTCTTGCATAGCAAAGCCAAAAAAATAGCACTTGCAAGCACCGTTTACCACATATAAGGGCAAGGAATAGGAAGATTTTGAAGATCTAAGACTACATTCCGATTGCATTACGAGACAGATCAAAAACACGTACATAAAGTTACGTTTTCCTTATATGATCATGTTTTGATTCATTTTTTGTCTTTAGCGTTGGATCATTAAATTTTTACCATTTGTATCGTTTATAAAGATTGCATTCTAAGCTCTTGTATGTCTAGAGTACTTATATATTAGTTTTGATAAATACAAATTGACATTTACCGATTATAAAATAAAAAAAATACACTTCATCAACCAGATGTTTAACTTTTGGCAATAGACTTAGTCCATGTTTGATTCTTACAGTGTGTTCGATAGAGATTAAAATTGAAAATATAGTTGTTATTGGGTCTCAATCGTCTAATAAAAGTCAACAATAATAACTAGTTTTTCAATTTTAATCTCTACCGAACACGTCCTTATTTTTTAAAACTCATTTTTCCTCAATTTTATTTTCAATATACATTTCATTGGATTCACGGTTTTCATCAAAATTTCAACTACACATTTCATCAAAATTTACTTCAAATTTAATTTTAGCTAAATCAAAAAGGCTTTAAACTCTCGTTAGTTAGCACCAACTGTTGATTACAGCTGAAGTAAGGGAGCTATGCAAAAATGCTCGCCGGCTCGGACGCATTGGGCTCAACTCGAAAAAAAGCTCAAGCCAAGCTTGGCGGGCTCGGTTACACCGATGCGAGACTTGGGACGAGCCCCATTTTGGGGTGTCGGCTAGAGCCCGAGCTAGCCCGTACAAGCTGCTCGTATATACAAAAAAAAATCAAAAAAGCTACATGCGCAGGCAGCTAAAATAGGATTATGTATGATATGGTTGGTTCTTGAAATTAGACCTTTTTGGGATTTGCTTTATACTTTTGTTTTATAAAAACAAACAACGAGGGTATCTTTTAAAAGTTCAAGAAACAACTTTGCACAGTGAAAATCAATCTTTGAAATTGAAGAAAAACGTTCAAATGGAAGCTAAGTTACTATAGTGAAAGAAAGAGGAAAGAAAAAGTCTAATTATATGTTCAAAAATATGCAGCATCTGGGCAAAGGAGGAGTTCGCCCAACGTAGTGTCCATATTATATAAGCTTTCTCGATCATATAATCAATGAACACATTTAAAGTTAATTAGGAGGGTTTTAACTTTTATTTAATTTATAGTACGTATAAATCGTACAAATTTTAAATTCTTTAAGTAAAAAATGTAGATTTAACATCAGGAAAAAAATCGAGCTGGCTCGGCCCGCTAAGGCTCGGGCCGAGCCTCATTTTTTTGGCTCGTGGCTCGACTCGACTCGTTGACATGCCTAGAGCTATGGGAACAATTGCTCAAATGTAGCAAACATGTGTGACTAAGTACATGTTAACTTCAAAGTTAGCTCATGTTGGTGTATATTTTTCCTAAATTCATTTTTAATCCAAATTTTTCAAAAATAAATAATTTTATACATAGGTTCATATCTTTATTTTTTATTTTCACAAAATCTATTATAAAAAAAAATTATATCATTCATGTCCCTAATGTCATCAATTTAAAAGCATTAATTAATTTTAGTGACTGATTTGGTAAAATAAACTTTTAGTTATTGCAACTTTTGTGTATCTCATTTACGAGAGAGTAATGTTATTACATATATGAAATTGATCTCGTCTCCAGTGGGTACAAAAAAAAAAAAAATTATCTATATTGGTGAGAAAACCTCATTTATCATTTTTCTTGTCGCAGGGTAGGAGATCAGGCTAGGGATAGTAAAAAAACTTATTGGCTCGAGCGCGGCCCGGAAATGCCCGAACGAACCTACTCGGACTCGATTACACCGAGCCGAGACCTATTTTGGTACATTGCCTCGAGCTTGGACAGGCCCGTGGCCCGGGAGAGCCCACCATTAAATTAAAAAAAAAGAACTCGGGGTGAAAGCTCGGGTCGAGCCTCATTTTTTGGCAAGACTTTTGCTCGGTTCAGGCCCAAAACAGCTCTAGCCGAGCCCGAGCTTTTTTCTCGGCTCGGGCTCGACTCGTTGACATATGCTCGATGAAAATTTTGTGGAAATAGCAGGGATAGAAAAGTAATTTTGTAAGAACCCTAATCTCCTTTTTTTGGATATGCAAGAAATTTTTCCCCTCTTCAGTTCATCCATCTTTTCCCTTCCGCACATACGGGAGTATCCTTCCTCAGGTTCCAGAATTTTATCGCTTTATATATTAAATCACAACAAACACACACAGATTACATAATTGTATGTGTAACATTTGTATTCATTCTAGTTTAATGCGATCGGCCCTGATTTAGCTGATAATAGCGTTGATTCTGATCAGATGATTTTTCTTTGATTACTTAAAATCATTTCTTTAATTTTTATGTAATTGAATTATTTTTAGTTTGTGTACGTTTGTTATGAATGTGTAATTGAATTTCCCGGAGTTTTGAATTGATTTTTGGACGTTTAAAATTCAACCTGTAATAAACTTAGTGGTATTGACTGTGATACAATGAACTGACATCCATGGTGGTGACTTCGTGAATTAGTGATCTTCTAGAAGTAACCCTCCTCAGTTGCCTTGTCTACTGCTAGGATTGTCCCCAGGAGTATGTGTAATTTGATATTACTGATTTTGGAATGTTGCATAGTTTTGGTGCTCAATGTACTTGTATACTCTCGAGCCAACCTTTAACAAAGAGACTGTGAGTCTCTGTTAAGGTCATTTATAAATTTGTTAGCAAAAAAGATAGAAATACAGATCGTTATTTTTATGTTGTGTTTCATTGGTTTTAAGCTGTGAACATTTCATCAATAAATAGCTAATTAATTTAATGAATTCTGGAAGATAATTGCCCCACGGTTAAATGATCATTGATGTTCGTGAAATTGGTTTATGTAGATGTATTATCTGTGCAAATTTGCAATAACCTATCAACCTTCTTTAGTTACACGAGACAATTCAAAGGGCATTTACCTTAGTAAATTATCTCGTCTAAATCCATGTGGGGTAAAAGTATTGTGGTTACTTTGTTTTAAAATTGCAGAAGTCACTAGTGGTAGAGTTCACGAGTTCATGTATTGGGACTCGATGCATTCAGACTTTTGGTCTGGATATTATATCGCTGTAAACTTTTCTTCAAACTGTATCAAACGGAATTTTCAAATGCTTAATGGAACTAGATATCCTCACAGGATGTCATACTGAAGCTGCTTGGATATAAGTGAATAGGATTTTACTTATAATTCAACCTGCTTACAGTTGCAGTTCCAATGATGAGAAGACTATGGTTGTAATCATCAATTCATCATCTATGAAATGAAAGTTGTGGAATAATTTCAGAAGATTTTCTTTTTATTAACAATTTTTCCTTGCAGGTCACCACTTTGATTTGATAACATGGCAGATGGTTCGAATCATCCGTCTGTGTATCAGAAGATACACAGACAATCTTGCCTCTTCTCTCGAATTTCTCCGCACATGCACTCAAGGAATGCTGGTTTACCCAATTTGACCGGTAGATATGTCAACGGAGTTCTGCAAAGCCATTTCTTTCCATCATACCAAGGAACTGGGCTGGTTACCGTATTGCCGATATCTCCTTTTATGATTCCTGCTCCACTTGAAAAGGATAAAGGATTTTCCAGTTTTATGGTGGATTTCCTAATGGGAGGGGTTTCTGCTGCTGTCTCCAAGTCAGCTGCTGCCCCAATAGAAAGAGTTAAGCTCTTGATTCAGAACCAGGATGAAATGATCAAAGCTGGCCGTTTGTCTCAACCATACAAAGGGATTGGTGATTGCTTTGCTCGAACAATAAAGGATGAAGGAATACTTGCTCTCTGGAGAGGCAACACTGCAAATGTTATTAGATACTTCCCCACCCAGGTCAATATACAGTCTTATCTGTTCCTCACTCTTGCTGTAATTTTTTTTTCATTTTTTTTTTCACTTTGCTAACTATAAATCGTGATTATATAGTCTAAACTATTAAAAGATGGAATAGTTCTCTAGTTCATCATCTTTTCTTTTCATTGACATTTGAAATTAATGCATATGCTTCAGGCCTTAAACTTTGCTTTCAAAGACTACTTCAAGAAACTTTTTAACTTCAAGAAAGACAGGGATGGCTACTGGAAGTGGTTTGCAGGAAACTTGGCATCGGGTGGTGCTGCTGGTGCCTCGTCTCTTCTGTTTGTCTACTCTCTTGATTATGCTAGAACACGGTTGGCAAATGATGCTAAGGCTGCCACAAAGGGCGGTGAAAGACAGTTTAACGGTTTGATTGATGTTTACAAGAAAACACTCAAATCTGATGGTCTTGGTGGGCTTTACCGTGGATTTAGCATCTCATGTGTTGGAATTATTGTCTACCGTGGGCTCTACTTTGGGTTGTATGACTCGTTGAAACCTGTAGTTCTGGTTGGTTCATTGCAGGTGAGCAGACCTCTGAATTTTGAACTCTTGATTCTAGACCTCTATTTATAACTTATACGCCATCAATCCATATTTGCCACTTTATTTCCATCCATAAGATGCTTTGCCTTTTCTTCCACCTTTTTATGACTATGATACGTCAGAGTACAAGCCAATCTTGCAACTTGGCTGATTTCTGATCTCTCCAGGTCGACTCTGCTGTGTTGCCATGATAATATTTGACCTGCATGATGACCCAATTTTATGTGCTTTGGCATGTTCTTTTTCTTTCGTTTGATGCGCTATTTTACATCTATTTTCGCCTGCTGCACTAGTAAGTTCTAGATGGAAATAGCCAGTATGCAGGCTGCTAACACGGTGTTACTGTTATTGGTTATCCGCAGGATAATTTCCTGGCTAGTTTCTTGCTTGGATGGGGTATCACCATTGGTGCCGGGTTGGCTTCTTACCCAATTGATACCGTGCGTAGAAGAATGATGATGACCTCGGGAGAGGCTGTCAAATATAAGAGCTCAATGGATGCGTTTTCCCAGATCGTCAAGAAGGAAGGGACTAAATCACTCTTCAAGGGTGCTGGAGCCAACATCCTGCGTGCTGTTGCTGGGGCTGGTGTACTTGCTGGTTACGACAAATTACAGGTTCTTGTTTTTGGCAAGAAATACGGCTCTGGCGGTGGTGGTTAAATTATCTTGCTTCTGATAATGACGAAACATGTATGTAAATAGTTTTGGAGAACAATGTTCGTAGCTGGAAATCGAATGTTAGTTTAGTATACGCGAGCTTTAAAATTTGATTGCTGTAATGTGAGGATTATGTTTTAAGACTGTAGAACTTTGTGGACTTTATTGAAGGAATAAGTCGGTAGATTTTTGTATTTGTATAATATGTTGTGGTTTGGTTATGTGCAAAATTATCTTTTAGGCTTCAAATAAAAACAATCCCAGGCTAGAAAAATGTAGAATTCAAGCACTTGCAATGCCCAAGTATATAAGATGATATAGTTAGTTTAGAAAAAAAAATGAAAATTAGTCTCTATTCCTTTTTAACACAGTATGGTGTATTTGAAGAATATTATTAAGGAAATAATGTATTTTAAATAGTGATATGATGTGAAATATGTGGTTAAAAAGTAAGGAAAATTTATTGATACGGTGAAAAATATTATTTTATTAAAAAATGTGTAATTGAAAATGATTTTTGAAAGAATGTGTGTCAGACAGAGGTTAAGATCCTTTTTTCATCCACTATATTGTGTAAAATTGATTTTTGGCATTTTGCTCAGACTAATGATGGCAAAATGTTGCCTTGAAAATTGATTCTAAAGTTATTTTGTACGAACAACAGAGATATAAAGAGGAAAAAAAAAATCTAAAAAATGAGTAATTAGAAGACGACACGTGACACAAAATTTTGAATAGACGGTTGAGTATAATCACCAAATACACATTATATTTGTTGTTGTAGTGCTTAAAAACGCCACTACCAATTATTCAGGTAGAAACTTCTTGTTCATTTTTAACTTTTGTCTATGCATTCAAGTCTTCCTAATTCCCAAGCCGCCTCAAAAAAGAAAAAGAAAAAATGTTTATGCATTTCAAATAAGGTGACAATAATATTTTCAAGAGCCTCTTTAAATTCAAGATGTACTATATTTTTGGAGACGGTGTTTAAATAGTAAATTTCAAAAGATTTTATTTTATCTTTTTTAAAATAGAGTGTGTGACTCTTTAAATTTAGAATGTCAACCCCGCTTTAGCCTATGTTTGGTAGTCATGAAAAAGAGTTAATTTGAGAAAATATGTTTTGGAATAGTAGTTTTTTTTAAAAAAATGTGTGATTAAAAATTAGAAAAAAAAATGAATTTATGTGCAAAATATTTTATTGTGTAAATGTGTGGTTAAAAATGAGTTTGAAAAAAAAATAGTCTGATTTTAATGAATGACAAACATGGGCTTAATTTTGTACTTATGATTGGGTTTAATAAGTTAAAAAAGGGGGAAATTTCACAACTAAGAGGTTTAGTTTCATCCTTTTCAAATTTAAAAGATAAAGTTTAAAATTTCAAATCTCAGATTTTTTTAAATCTTATTTTTAAATTAATTAATTAATTATATTAAGGTCGCAATTCCATATTGGTCACAAATTCTATATAATTGGTCACAAATCACAAATTTTACATGTCACAAATTATTTTACGGTCACAAATTCAAAAAATTTATAGGCTACAATTTGTTCATCGGTCACAAATAAAAAATTGAAACCTCACAAGTTATTTTATTCAAAAATTTTATGTTACAATTTATTTATCGATCAGAAATCAAAAATTTTATAACTCACAATAATTTACGATCACAAATCAAAAAATTTATAGGTCACAATTCAAAAATTTTATGTCACAATTTGTTCATCGGTCACAAATAAAAAAAATTATATGTCACAATTTATTCATCGATCATAAATCACAAATATTATAAATTACAATTTAGATTATCGATCACAAATTAACAATTTTTTAGGTCACACATTATTTTTTGATCATAATTTATCTTTTTCATTGGTCTAATTGTTTATCGATCACAGAGTAATGAATTTAATGGTCACAAAAA
>CAIGRL010158105.1:0-12012 GCA_903798325.1 Fraxinus xanthoxyloides
AGATTGCAATTTATTCTTTATTTGATTTTATTTTCTTTTTTGTTTTATTTAAATTGGAGGGTAAAATGGTCAAAAATTTGGGAAAAGGACGTTCTGCGCCAAAAATGTGAAAGGTAGGGACGTTCTGTGTCAAAAAACGTAAGGTATGGATGTTTTGCACAGAGCCCGTCAAAGATAAGGACGTTTTGTGCTAATTACCCCTTTTTATTTTGTTCAATAAGTCGAAAAAAACTGAATTATATTGATGGATAAATACGGACTCTAATGGCAACAACTCACATTTCAAAAGAAATTTTGTTGGGAAACTTTGAACTCATGGACATGGAACCAATGGACACAAACAGAATGCTGGTTCTTTCATTAGTAACTGCTATAGCTAAACTAGAAGAGATGTACAACGTAAAGCATGCCTAAAGATGGGGCTTCTTGGTTGGGTTACAACAATGGTGCAACACCGCTGTTCGACATCTATGCTGATGCAAGCTTGGATATGGTCGATATTCATGTTTCAACCCTTTTCAAATCCCTTCGCAATGAAAAAAATTACCTTTGTATTCAGGTACCCAATCATTCTTAAAATTACTCTTATTGTATGTCACTTTTTAATAAAAACTTAACGTTACTTTTCATGTGATTTTTTAAAAGATCCTAAAATTTAGAGGTATATTTGTAAGTTGCCCGTTAAGATTTGAGATTCCAAATGTCAATCTTATTAAAAAGAGTAATTTAAACCATCATAATTGATGTAGGATTTTATTCCTTAACACAATGAACCGAACACATACGTCCTGCACTTTGGCCCACCAGCTATTTGTCTTGTACTGGGAACTGACATAACATTGTGGCATCTTACCAGTATCATTTCACCAATATTCAATTATCGAATTATGTTACTGAGAATAATTTCCACTATGATTTTACCTAAACTTTACCTTTTTAAACCACACAGTAACAGACTCTCAGTCAAAATGGGTTCCGACCAGAACAAAAAATCTAGAATATATATTATCAGTAAGTAAGAACTAAGATCAAATCTGTTAAATTCCTCATTAAACGTTTTTGTGTGGGGCAACATTTGACTATTTTAGGAGAATGAGATTCACACATGGAGTCATCTTTCTTGGAAAGTTCAAACGAAGAGATAAGAACTTTGACAAAAGATATACATATTTTGCTATATATAGGAAAGCATTAAAGAATTCTTGACCATTGCCTTTCTTCCTTGAAAATTCTCTTTTCTGTCGTTAAAACTTTTGTAGTAATTTACCTCTGGTAGTTAAAAAATGGAGAAGAGGGTTCTTCTTTTTGCATTTACTTTGGTAACAATACATCAGAATTTACAATCTCCAGTGGCTAATGCTCAAATAAAAGGAAGAATGGTAACAGTTTTGAGTCTTGATGGAGGTGGCATTAGAGGCATCATTCCTGGCATTTTTCTTGGCTTCCTTGAATCCAAACTACAGGTACTTTCAAGGTTGCGCGTTTCGTACACAATACTGCTCACACGACTGAAATATTATTCCCATCCTCCTCACAATAGATACGATTGTGATTTTCCAGGAATTAGATGGACCTAATGCAAGAATTGCAGATTATTTTGATGTAGTAGCAGGAACAAGCACAGGGGGTTTAATTACTACCATGCTCACAGCTCCTGGTAAAGATAATCGCCCCTTGTATGCTGCAAAAAACATTACTAGCTTCTACTTGGAGCACGGCCCCAAGATCTTCCCTGAGAGAAGGTAAATTAATTAGAAAAATTAATTTTTTCGAGATTTGCCTAATAAAGTACTGATCGTGTCTATATCCTTGAATCTTAAGCCGGAACAACTTCTTCTCGACCATTAAAAATGTATTTGGTGGTCCGAAATATGATGGGAAGTACCTCAAGTCATTGATCCAAGGATTATTAGGCAATCTCACTCTGAGCAAGACCTTAACAAATGTGGTGATACCAACTTTTGATATCAAGCTCCTTCAACCAATTATTTTCACTTCAAAAGAAGTAATTACGAATTTACCTTTGTCATATCTATATTTGAATATTTAATGTTAATACTAATTTGATCAAATTTTGTCCAGGCAAAAGCAAGTGTTTCCAAGAATGCTCAGCTATCAGATGTCTGTCTAGGCACGTCTGCGGCTCCAACTTTTCTCCCTCCACACTATTTTGAAACTACCGACGCACAAGGAAAAATAAAAACTCATGATCTTGTCGATGGAGGTGTTGCTGCAAATAATCCAGTGAGTAGTGGCTCATAGAACCAATACTTTTTATTTTGTTCAATAAGTCGAAAAAAACTGAACTATATTGATGGATAAATACAGACTCTAATGGCAATAACACACATTTCAAAAGAAATTTCGTTGGGAAACTTTGAACTTTTGGACATGGAACCAATGGACACAAACAGAATGCTGGTTCTGTCATTAGGAACTGGTATGGCTAAATTAGAAGAGAAGTACAACGTAGAGGACGCCAAAAGATGGGGCTTGCTTGGTTGGGTTTACAACAATGGTGCAACACCACTGTTCCACATATTTGCTGATGCAAGCTCTGATATGGTCGATATTCATGTTTCAACCCTTTTCCAATCCCTTCGCAATGAAAAAAATTACCTCCGTATCCAGGTATCCAATCATTTTTAAAATTACTCTCGGTGCACATTTAATATGCAGTACTAGACATGATCGTGCTTAAATGAACAGGGGGATACATTATCAGGGGATGCATCATCAGTTGACATTGCTACCACAAAAAATATGCAAACACTCATTCAAATTGGAGATAGTTTGTTGAAGAAGCCAGTTTCAAGGGTGAATTTGGAAACCGGTCGACCAGAGCCTGTTCAAGGAGAGGGTACTAATGAAGAAGCTCTTACTCGCTTTGCAAAATTACTTTCAGACGAAAGAAAGCTCCGGCAACTTGAATAGAAAGTGGCACTATTATTATCTTAATCATTGGACAAGGTTGGACACTGTCATAAATTATAAACAATATATTTACTTTTTTTTTTTTCCTTCCTTTCTAATATTATTTCAGACTACACAATTCATCTTACTAAACAAAACAAAATAATTTTTTATCTTTTACTTTTTGAACAATGAAAATTTGAATTATTCCATGAGATAATAATTACGACTGTAGGACAATTTAGCCGGACAATTCGCACGAAAGGCATATAGATGAGATATTCTGATTCACACTTGACGATGAACTTGAGAACATAAACATATTAAATAATTCTGTAAGTCATTTACACAAGGATCAAGACAAACTTTTATAAAAACAAGAATCAATAATTAATTTCAGCTAAACAAGAAAATGAAGAATATGCCAAAGCAGGTGATACTTATAAAATGGATCATGAACATAAAATGGACAAAGAATACACAAAGTAAAATCTTGTCCATTCCGATGAGTACTACGTACCAAGCATGCATTGAGTTCATTAATGGATTTTGACGATATGACGGATAGCAGCAATGTGTGGACAGGCAAGATTCAAGAACTAGAAAAGCTGAAGGAAAATCTCGAACAGGCTAAAGATGATGCTATGCAATCATGGTTAGATTCCCAGCCATTAATCGACGAGCTTGAAAAGATGCAGACAGATTTATCAAGCGTAAAATCACGAGTTATTAAAGCAAATACTGTCATTTCAGAGCTTCAAGCTCAACTAGGGACTACAGATATGTGCATAAACTCTACAATGGAGGAAGAATTAAAGATGATAAAAATCATCAACGACAAAAGTAAAGACTTGGAGAGAACGCAGGAAGAAATGGAAAAACTCAAAACGAAAATAGGTGAACAGCAACGAAAAAGAACGAAACTCAAACAAGTGTTAAGGCTTAAGGGGCATAGTCTTTTGACATTGAAACTCACTCATGAAGCAATACAGTTGGAGTCACAAGCATTTGAAAAATCAGCTGCTTATGCACTTAGCTACATCAGTAATAAATCGGAGGCTGCAGTTAATATTGTAGTCCAGTTGACTCAAGATGAATATCACATGTTAAAAAGAAGGGCTAGAGAACAAACTTCACTAGCAGAAAGGCGTTTATCAGTATTCATGGAGCAAAAACTTGTGGCAGAGAACAGCCGGGACTCCTCCTTTAGAAGGTTGCAGCAACTATATTCCCACCACAGATCGAGCAAAAGAAGAATGGAAAAAAATAGAAGTCCTAATGAAGGTTTTGGGGGCCTTACAGAAGAGCAATATGCAAATATCAGAGAAGTTACTCCAAGGAATCAACAGAAATTCAGAAGTAACAACGGCAACTTTTCAGTCAAGAAACAGAAAAACTCCATTTTCTATCGAATAAGGAGTTGTTTTGCCCAAAAATTTAGAAAATATTTTAAATGACTTGCATTGCACTGATCACTCTTTTTTATATTACAAGCATTCATAAACAATTTATGTGATATAAATAATTTTCGGTGCTTGTATTTTGTAATTGGTATATTCTGAATGAAATGCTGCAAGTTTCATTTGAAAAATAGAAAGTATGTCGAAAATCGTAACCGATTATAAGAAAATCACAGCATCTTTGTTTTAATCATGGAAAAGTAAGAGGTACATGTACATAAACAGAACAGGAAAACACAAAAACGGGAGAAGCTAAATAGTAGAAACTGAATCATAATCACCTAGATTTGAAATCCATACTTAAGCCTTTTAAAAATTAATTATTAGTTTATCATCATTCATTTAGTTAGGCAAGTTTCTAGTTTACCATTCTACAATTTTTCCTTATCTCTCCATCCTGTCCTGCAAGAACATTACCCATCTTCACCATAGATATACCAAAATCTCTGGAGAAAAGGAAAGGGAATTTGCTATGGGTCGTGACAAACGAAGCGGTGATATTGTCACCCATGAGGGCTTGGTCCGACTATAGGAGACCAGAATTGTTTACAAGATTCTTGAAATAGTTGTTGTCGAACTTGTTTGTCGTAGTAGGATCCAGGGAAGCCAAATTCCTATCAGAATTGTTTCGATTCGGACAGACAGTACATAGAGTGCTGAGTAATGAGGCACCAAGTGTTGGATCAGGATTACCAGCCCTGTCAAAGTCGAAAAGCCTCGGTTTAAATGTGAGACATTGAGCAAAGCCAAAAGTATGAGCACCTGCATGGATCAATAAGATCTACTTAAGAGAAGTTCTTTTTGTAATTTTATTCTCAACTCAACTTGATTCAATAAAGCCTTGTCCCATGTGTGTATCAAGAGTCAATAATGTATATGGATTTGTACCTGATAGCACGACTACATCTTTCAAATCGAGACCCTTGGATACAAATTTCGCTGTAATATTTGTCAAGGGCTCGAAAGGTGAGGGCAGCTCATTGTGACCCATCGATAAACTGTGATCTATAATTTTTTGATCTGTGACCAATGAATTAAATTGTGACTTATAAAATGTTTAATTTGAGACCTCGAAATAAATTTGTGATCAATTAATTTGATGTTTTGTGACCGTAAAATAAGTTGCGTGACTTATAAATTTTGTGATTTGTGACCGATGAACAAATTACGACTTTTAAAATTTTAATTTGTGACCGATGAACGAACTGTGACTTATAAAATTTTGAATTGTGACCAAATTGCATAGATCTGTGACCTTAATATATTTGTCGAAGTTGGAACACTTGCCGAAATCGGAACAGTCGTCGAAATAAAGTGGCGGCAGGACGTTCATCAGAATAGTCGCTGGAATCAGAGTAGTCGCCGAAACGATTGTCGGAGATCAGTTGGGATCGGAACGGTAGCCAGAATAGTCTCCGAAGCGGTAGGGGTAGTGGAGATTATATTAGTATTAAATATGTAATAATAAATTGATTTAATAATTTATTATTTTATAAATAAAAATTTTTAAAAACCTGATTTTTGAAATTTGAAATTTGTTTTTGTATTTTTGAAATGGTGTAAAGTAAAAACCTTAGATATGTATTGTTCCCAATGTTGAATGCACATAGAAATGTCACCATTCTCACCTTGTGATTTTAATTCATGGTAAAAAATTATTCTAAGTCATTGTTTGTCTCGTTTTAAAACAAAACTCTTGAATTCTCGTACTCATTTTCAATCACGCATTCATGTAATAAAATTTTTTGCACATAAATCCATAATTTTTCCCTACATTTTAACCATACATTCTTCAAAAAATCACTATTCAAAACATCATTTTTTTTTTCAAAATAATAGCCAGAGGCTAAATTTAAAGTTCGAGCTCATTATTAAATCAAAACATAGCTTGAATAAAAAATAGAGCTCAATTAGAGAACGGGATGTGCGACGAAACTCTTGTCAAATGTCTAGTTCAGTTCAATTATACTGACGTACCTAAAATCTCATTTGAGCAAAAATTCTTGTAGCATTAATATTTTTGAAAAGGAGAAAGTAACGGAGAACAGCAATTGACAAGGGAATAATCTTAAGCATTTTATAATAAAAATAAACTTAATTCAGAACGAAAAGGAGTACAGAAACGGATCTGAAGAACAAAAATGAAGTAATTATATATCCGTGTTAATACAAGAAGAAAATAAAATAGGATGGGCAATTAACAGATATCAGTGCAGCAAAAGAAGTCAATGAGGGAATCCGTGCAGTCATAAAAGCAGGAGCAACTGCAGTTCATCACAAACCCACAATTTAATTCCATCATAAATCAAATCAAAATATATAAAATCAAAGAGTTTACCATTCATCGATAGCTTTGTCTCGTTCATCCTCTCGAGGAAGAGGTAATTCTTTGCTGGAAGTATCAATGGATTGAACCTCGGGTGCGTCCATCTCTTTATCTCTCTGTCTGCCTTAGAAGTCGCTATTATCCTTGCAAGATGTGGTGGGGTTGTTTGTATATTGGAGTATGTTTTCCTTATTTTCTGACTTAATTATGTTAAGTCGTATTGGACTTTGCTTTGACCACTTTTGGAAAAAGATATCATCACGGACATGTATGGAAAATGGATCATTCCATATCCACCGCCACCCGGAAGGAGTAATGCAGCAGCCGCTCAATATCATAGCTACCTTATATAACATGTGGCTGTTAGTAATTTGACGAATTAATGTGATAATTTTTTTATTACTTTATGCATCAAATTATTAATATATCATGTAAGACAATTATGATAGTGAACGACCGTAAATAGCATTATTCATTTGGAAATTGCTCGTTGGAAAAAATAATGAGCTGATTATTTAAGAATTATTTAAATATCCAAAATCAATACTACAAAGGAAAATATAGTCGTTATTGGGTCTCACTTATCTAATAAAAGTCATCAATAATGACTATTTTTCAATTTTAATCTCTACCGAATACGTCTATATAAAAAAATATATCAGAACACAAACTAAAACAGTTCAAGGTTACTTCCACTATAATTGAAGCTAACTATCGAACATTTGCATCGAGTGCAACTAACTAAATAAATCATATTTTCAATAACCTTTTTGTCAGCTCTACCAATCCTTTTTCACTACACTGTTTTACATCCATTAAACAAGTCTAATGAAATCAATCTTTTCTCAGCCAACTTCATTGAATAGTATACGAAGCCTATATCTACAATTTGCAGTCAACATCAACAAGGAAAATTACTGGCTCCAACTCCCTTGACTGCAAGCTACCTAGAAAAGAATACCACATGACATTCCGCACACAATCATGAGTTGAGTTCTCACAATAATCATGTCCAGTTGAGGCTACCCAACAGGCCCAAAGTGCTGCCTGTAAGTAAGAGCACACTGGAGGAGGTCTTTGACACTATCATGAGTCGAGAGATCTCAAAGGGGAAAACCACACCAAAAAAAGTATGCGGCAGATCCATTACCCTTCGATGATTTCTTATTCTCACCCCATTTGAGTACTAGAAACATTTGCTGGAATGCTGGTGCCCTCCGGGCAATGCATGGCCCAATCACGATGGGTATAAACAAGGAAGAGCCTCAAGAGTTGAAACGAGGAGAAAGAAGTGGAACCATGGCTAAATTGGATACTTCATGGTGACTTCGTTGGCTAGTCTCTCTGGAGAAAAAGAATCACACATAAAGCTGAAGGCAAAAAATGCAAAGTCAAATGCCAATTACACAACTTTTTCAGGTGTATTTGATGATCAATATGCGAGGTAGGTAAGGGAAGAGAAAAGGCAGAATGTAACTCTTACTTGATAGCCTGCAGTTTGCTCTTCGTGGTCCGTGTGTCTGCGGACACAGGCACTTGATCGAATTTATAACTTGGTTGCTGAAATGTTTTATTGTCCTGTTGGAATCATGCATACTATTACTGCATAAATCAACGGTATCGAGAAAGAAGACAGGAAAAGGTAGCATGCAGAAATGTAATTTACCGTAGATTTTATTCCATTAACTGACTGGTTTACAAATGGATGTTCAAGCAACATGCTAGCTGTTGGCCTGTCTGCTGGATTTCTTCTAAAGCATCGGTGCAAGAAAT
This sequence comes from Fraxinus xanthoxyloides, assembly GCA_903798325.1. Classification (NCBI taxonomy): domain Eukaryota; kingdom Viridiplantae; phylum Streptophyta; class Magnoliopsida; order Lamiales; family Oleaceae; genus Fraxinus; species Fraxinus xanthoxyloides. Next base: position 8,473 of record CAIGRL010158105.1, read on the forward strand.
CTTTGCCATCTGCCGACATTGTTCCAGGTATTGATGGGGTCTCCTTTAAAACCTTGAACAATGCTGCAGGCTGAATGGAATTATACAGATTAATAATAAGGAGGTTATCAAATCTCAAATTTACCTAGCTCGACTAACAAAGAGGAGAGTGATGTATAAGGCATAATACAAAAACCATTTTACAACAACTGTGAATACATAAAATTATAATGTAATACATATAGTTGGGTAGAATAACTTAATAAAACCATAAAGAATTGAGTCAATACACCAAATATAACATATGATCGATAAACATACGACTCTGCAACTTGATCAACCACCAGTATCATATATTAAGTCATATTAATGCTATACATGAAGTCCAACAAAACTCAAGCAAGACAATAGTGAAATGCACACAACTTATGGCAATAGTATATGGGAGCTGAGACAGTTTAAACTCATTCAACAAAACATATTGATAAATTCAAAGGAATCATGCAAACTGAGCTCAAATTGCAATGTAATATGATAAAATTTATTTCAACACTGGCTTGCAACCAGTCAGGTTTGAACTTGATATTAGAGGTTGTTATGATTTCAATCCAAGTCCGAACAGAATATTATTTGGCACTGTTCATCCATTTCATGTCTCTGAGCAATTCAAGGAGCAATAACTTCGACTGTTGACAACAATATGACCTAGATAGAAATATTATTCCAAGAAATAAAGAAAATTAAAATATCGCAAGTGTTAAATTGTCCAGAACTATGAGGATGGCTTTTTATCATAGCCACATTATTTGTATTCAAATGTCTGCCGGGTAAACGATGTCACAAAACTATCATATCGATCATCATCTGGAGCTTACCCCTTCGTGTTCACTCCAAGGGGGTTTTCCATTCATCATTTCAATTATAGTACAGCCCAAGCTCCATATATCAACTGCTAAAGCAAGATCAGAACTATCATCTGTCTGCATAACAGACTGCAAGAGCTGCAAGAATTAATATGCATCAGTATAGTTAATCATCACAACGGATAGATATTCTGAGGTTGGAAGGGATATGTACCTCGGGAGCCATCCAGTATGGACTACCCTTTAATGAAAGATTAGCAGCTTGCCCAGTCAGCTGCAGATCAACATGAAATATTCAGATTCAAGACCACTATAATGATAAAAAAATGGTGAAATTGTTTGAATCTACCATGAAATAACAGAGCAGCACAGATCAACAACTTATTTTGTATGTGTGTGGCAGATATAATTACATTTCACGCGTCCATGGGAACACGACTACTATCTTACCTATTATTCAATTTGAATAATGCAAATATAACTACTAACACCCAAAAAAGAAGGAAGAGAAAAATAAAATGCACAAAAAGAAATTCCACTCTAGAGAACCTGGACAATAAGGTTATAATAGATATTACAGGCCTCTTTATGTTAGACACCATTCAGTCTATTGGTCAATGGTCAGCCATCATTCAGGTTTCTGCTATTCTCTCGTTAATACAGAAATATATCTGATATTCTTGGAGAAATTGAAACTCACGTGTTTAGCCATCCCAAAGTCAGCAAGCTTGACAACCCCATATGCATCAACGAGCAAATTAGCACCTTTGATGTCCCTATAAAATTTGATGGCTCAGAATTGGTCAGGCCAGAAATGATGTTCAAGTAAACTCATAACTAAAACTTCAGGTCTTAATCCTAGGGGTTGCGAAAGATAATATATCCATCCATAGATCCGTCAAGAGAAGTTCAAAAAATAATTGTTATCTTCTCCTAATTCCCTGGGGGATTCTATTGCCTCATCAATTAACACACAAAATGTATCAATGTTACCTGTGTATGGTTTTCGTACTGTGCAAATAAGCCAGCCCACAGAGAATGTGACGAGTAAAATTGCGAACCACAGATTCTGTTATCGCTCCACAATGGTCACGGATGAATTTAGTGATTGAACCAGGATGTACATATTCCAGGTATATGTAAAACCGGTCGCCAACCTGCATGCACATAAATTGAGACTTGTTAGAGCGTGTATACAGACCTAAAGCAGAAATCTGAGCTCTAAGATAATGACTTACAATTTCACTACCATAATACTGCACAATGTTTGGATGCTTCAGATTGCTGAGCACTTTAATTTCCTGCCAAAATGAAAAATTTAACAGAAAGCACAAGATCCTATTTTTGAAATAATAAAAGAATTTAGGATAATATTTAGAGAAGCCTTCGTAAAATTTAAACAAAGAATTCCCAGATAGGATGAGTAATAGTCAGCACGGAAAATATATAAGAATATTAAATATGGCATCCTCACAATGCACATGTATTGGAACCATTTAACGTGATTAGGACAAACTTTTTGGGACCGACCAAGAGGCTAGTAGTGCTCCCCAGCACCTAATATGAATCCTGATCTAGAACAGCATGGCATATATTTCATGCCATATCCATGAAGCTAACGCATTGCAGAAAAGACAACCTTTTAGTTTTATTTATTTATTTTAATATTTAGGGATGTATAGAAGAGCGTATTGATCAATGTTATAAAGCAATACAAGCAAATCAAAAATTGCAGACACCCATAAGTAGGATCAAAGCATTTAGGGAATACATATGCAGTTAATAAATGGAGCAAGTGCTTCAGATTGTCACCTTAGCTGCTTTTTTTAACAGTCACAAACTTGAAGGCAACATTCTTTTTAATGATAAGTTGTACTCTTGTAAAGGAAAAAAGAAAAGTTGTAGTTTTTATTTGTTAATCTTCTTTCTTCTCTCATTTCCTGTCCTTCTACTTAGCTTTGTCCTGTGGTATCAACTACGTATCTTAGATATCTTAGATATGCATATCAAATCCACCCAATATCAGCTTATACGAATCCAATATTTTGTGATTTTAACAATACCAAAAATGATATGAAGAGATCGAGAAAATGTTCTCAAATTAGTATGTCTTACATTTACATTTTTATGATTAGGCTGCTGGATTCCAAAATACCAAAACAAGACAAATTTATAAAGCAGAACACAACCTGCTCCAACTGCCTCATACACTCTGCCGATTTTGGGTCATCTGGTAAAATTTCAACTTCTTTCATGGCACATAAGGCTCCAGTCTCTCTGTTGACTATAACAATTAGATAGGCTATGATCCCACGTGAAATCTTGGAAAAAGGAAATGTATTGTATCTGCATACCTGTTTGAAGCTACGTACACACTTCCAAATGTCCCACGCCCAATAAGCTTTCCTTTTTGCCATTGACCTTTAATAGGCATCAATTCAGGTTTAACTTGGAGTGGGTAGATTGGGGTTGGCTTTGAATGCATGGTAGCTCCTGGAAAATTAGATTTAGATGCAAGTGGGGAAATTGGAGTTGGCCGTGAAGACAGGGGAGATCCTGGAAATTCAGTTCTAGATGGTTTTGGGGACATTGGAGTGACCTGTGAAGACAAGGCAGCTCCAGGAGGAAGAGGTAAGGGATGTACGGTGGCTTGAGAATTGCTCTCGTGCCATGATACAGGCCTAGTAGCACTTGTTGT